>JAJLUL010000143.1:0-54632 GCA_030564325.1 Blastobotrys capitulatus | reverse complement strand
TAAAGACTACACAGCTTGAAAAAATTGTGCAAAGTAAGAACAGCAGGAGTATCGGAAGACAGCTTAAACAAAGTGCAAAAAACGCAAAATGTGCAAAGAAAATACAGCAGGAAGACATCGGAGGACAGCTTAAAGGCTTACGGTTTTTGCAAAATTTGACCCCCCCTATTTCATGTTACAGGCCTGACGGCCTGAAAAAGAAGAATCGAACATATTGTTCCTGATATCGACTTATGTTTTTTTCTTGATGAGGATGATTCTTGTGGTGAACACAATTAATCTATTCTAGAAAAAAATATCAGATTATTATTATCCAAGCCGAGCCTTTGTCCTTAATAGGAAAGATGAAAAAAAAAAAAAAAAACGTGCACCAAGCAATCCGAATATTAATAATGAGTCGTTAATTAGCGTCTGGTGTGGTGGCCCATGGTGGTGCAAGAAGTTATAACACTACCGCAAGAAACCTATAAGCTCTAGATTACTTTTTCGATAGGATAGAGGCTTTTGTTTGTGGGGTAATATTTATATAGAAAAGCTAAAGTAGAGTTTACTAGTTATAAATTACTGAATTAGGAAGTTTTAAAATTTTTTTTTTTGATATATTGGTTTCTCAAAATCTGAATATTTCTAAACCATTAGACAAATCATAATATATATATATTGTGAACCCCATAAAAGTAGTAGTCGACCGATTTTGGTAAACAAAGGAGAAAGACAATTCCTATATACATAATTAATATTAATTATAAATCATAAATTGAGCTATCTCTTAGCCCAATTTATTCAATTTAAGTAGTTCAATTGAATAATTATGGAACATATATACAGTATATACCCTAGACCAATTTTAAGTAGTTAATTTGATTTTTTTTCTTTAATTTTTCTATATTTTTAAACTTACAGGAAGGAAATATTCCATTTGCAGATCCTATCAATTGATCTAACTAAACCACATTTAATTATTATAATATAGTTAACTATAGTAAACAAACAAAGAGAGAGAACCAATTGAACAAAATTGATGAAAAAAAGAAAGAATTTCAAAATTTAAAATATATTGAATCAATTAATCTAAATCATAAATATATACAGTATATATGTATATACTTAGTTGTCTATGTACCACTTTACAATGTACACTTTTAATTGTACACAACACAACAGAGTAGGACCATGGCCACCCGTATAAGCAACAAAAGTTGATTATAATCATCCGGATTTAAAAAGGGTATATGCTAAATTTGCTTTTGCTTTTTTCAGTTTGTGGGGGAGTATATGGTATAACTTATAATCTTTTGTCGAATATTCAAATTCGGGGAATATAAATAAAATCAATTAACTTAATTAAATTGAATTGAAAAGATTTGAAACTTGGCAAACAAAAAACCTAAACATATATAGATGTTAAATTTAGTTAGAAGAATAATATATCAAGGGTATACTAATGAAAGGTACAAATTTCTTATACACGTACCTGGGAAACTTAAGAGTTTGTATTTTCGAAATAAAAACCCCCTACTAGCTCACAATAATTATTCATCCATAGAAAGTGGGCAAAACAAACACCCAAATCCATCAAAATTCATCCAGGATGATGTACAACACTTGTAGTGACAGTAGTTTCATAAATTCTCCAATATCATATTAGCGCTTTGGGCTTTGGCAGCTTATAATATTATTGTATACTGAAATCTAAATTTTTTGATCCACAAAAATTCTCAATTTATTTATTTTTTGATTCATTCTTTATAAAACTGTACTCTAAGTGTGTCACCGATATACGGTTTCTTTCTAAATAGTACTCCAGATGTACAATTTGTACTGTAGGTATCCAATTTAAAAAAAGAGTTTGCTGGCAATACAGTAATTTGCTTTACTACTGCAGTATGTATACACAAAAAATACCAAGCAAATATTCTTACAAATTTGGTAAACTCCCGTCCAATTGTAACAACAAGAATTTACTTGTAAATAGCAAAAAAAATAAACCCTCTCAGAGAGGATATTGATCAATATTAATACTTTTTTGCCCGCTGAGTCCCGTGTAAAAATCAATCACCGGGCTTTTTTTTTTAATAGATATATCAGCCGCACCATCGGTATTTCTATTGTATTTTTCTTTTGGCCGGTTTGCTCGGTGTAGATCGATCAACGCCAACAGCCAAAAAAACGCGGGGAAGAAAAAAAAGTATTAATTCTAAGCGCTAGCGCTAGCGCTAGCCCTGTGCTGTACATGTAGTGTATACCAATTATTATTATGTGTCTAAGACGACGGGCATCGCTTCTCATTGCAAATATTGAGTTGCAACGCAATGAGCACGTTAATTACTTTGACGTCCCGCGTACAAATTTCGGCGTGAACAAACTTAGTAACTGTAATAAAAAAAAAAGCGGTGTAAATTGGCGAAATAGATTTTATACAGGGGTAATTACTCACTTGTCATGGCCAGAAAAAATATTTATCTGCTGTAGAGTCGCCGAAAAAAATACTGGTAGAGGAACGGAACAGTGTTTATATTAATTACAGTATCCATGCATGATGCACAACTACCTACGTACAGTGTAGTTACCTACGTACAGTGTAGTTACCTACATATAGTGTAGTTACCACCCGGATGGTACATGTAATAAGCTCATTGCATCAGATCGGATTATTATATTGATCCTGTATATTATGTAACTGTGTCAACAGACACTGCATTATACTACTACCTGGTACCATTTTGGTACTACACGTACTGTATATTAAAAATTTATTTATAATATGTATAGGGGATGATGCATAAATGAATTATTTTCTACAGCACACTAATCAAATTAAGCTTTTTTTTTGATTGATTGAAAACTTTTATTTAATATGTAATCATTAATATTGATTGATTAATAATTCAAATTTAGCCGAAATTTAAAAATAATTTGTGAATGTTATTACCAATAGTAGCAGTCGTCGTCAGTCAGTCAGTCAGTCAATGGCTGTTAAAAGTGTACTCCCTGTGTGTACAAGTACATGTCTTCGAGTTACTAACGTTGACACCTATTAAGGCTAGTTAAGTCGAACTTCAGTTAACAATTCTTTTGATTTTAACTTAACTACACAGTTGTACACGATGGATATTGTAGTTATAAGATAATGCTACATATATTTATAAGATTTTATCCATCCATTAAAAGCAGCTTTCAGTTCAAACATGCGCACCTTGAATAAATCTCAAAATTTAATTAATATTTGAACACTTGATTTAATATTAATTACCTAAGTAAATTCTATTTTTGATTTATTTTAGCAGCTTATAAAGTTATAAATGTATTTAAAGTAGTATAGGCTAAATGCGAAAAAACTAAACATTATATTTTGAGTTTTATCATTGCTTATAAACTTATATATTGGTGCATGCAATTAGCTAGCCTGAATTCTTATTAGGGGATCAATATCAAATTAACCACTCAGCTTAGTATGATACAGTAATACTCAGCTGTAAGCTCAGCTCAAATCAAATCAATTGGTGCCTTGCAACTGATCTGAAATTTCACAAGGTGAACACAATCGATGTCTCAACTCCAGAGTTTCAATTTAAAAAAAATTTAAAAAATTTTTTTTTTTCGGGTCCGAAGATTTCAAAAAATTTGAAACTTAAACTTATCTTATTATCAATTTTTTGAGATATGTTTATTGATTTATGATAGACAGTATGTGGTATCTGATATTTTATTGGATGCCAGCATTATCTGTTCTGATTTTGTTTATTCTTGTACTATAGCCAAGTATAAATGTACAGGAATAACTTGGTGTAAGAAAACAAAAGAAGCCAATAAAAAGTTGAGTAAAATTAACAGTTGATTTTTCCATGGATGTTAATCCGAAACCAAACTGGATACCAGATGAGCACAAAAATAGTTATTCTTGTCTTTAGCAGACCCGTGGGGCAATTGGAGACAGTTACTAAGCTATAGTATCATGATACAACCATGACGGTTGAATATACAGAATCAAGGAAAAGAAAATTGAACTCAGGATATATTATAAATTTTTTTAATCCGGATACTCTATGGATCAATTTTTGTCTTGAAAAGGAGTTTTTTACTTAAAAAAATTTACCCCACGAATTAAATTGTTTTACGCCTAATTTACTAATAAGATTAAACTACGGTACTCGTTGTCTCACAACTCATTTTTAAATAAAAAAAAGCCATCATACCAAGTACCAGTTGGTAGTCTATGTATAGTATATTACTAATATTTGTATCATTATAATGTAACCAGCTACCAAATTCATATCGATTGTAATTTGAAAGCTAGCTAGCGCTTCAGGTACATGTATATATTAAGTGCCCAATAAAAATTACAGTAGAATAAAAAAAAAAAGAGACCTCGAGATCGATTAAGACTTTAAAATCTTAATGTAGATATATATCTCAGATCTAGATCTCAGATGGGTATACAATGTATCCCGCTGACAGATCGATCTTTTTGGTGGTGATGCCCACTGCCCGATCCATCGATCGATATATCCCGATATATATAGCTATAGATACATGTACAGTGGCAGTGTGTACCAGTGGTATACAGTGTATATATCTCGTTGAAATAATTTACATCCGAATGTAACTACACTGACGGTCTTGCTCAACATCAAGGTTTTTTTTGGTAGCTACCAGTCAGTATCGTCCAATGCAAAAAAATGGCAAATGCAAAAAAATGGCATAATCACTGCTTAAACGAAAAAAGAAACGATAAGGAAAATAAACTTTAAGCAGTGTTTTGCCATTTTTTTGCATTGGACGATACTGACTGGTACGTTACCGTAACTTGTATACATTTAGCAGCTGAGTACTAAGGCACCTTTATTGTTTTTTAAACCCTGGTAGTATCTGATGTAGGGAGTATTTCAAGGTGGGCGTCTGAATTATCCTGACTTTTTAGGTTTTGAATTAACTACCTGAGTGGTATACTCCACAAATTAAATTCCTGTCAAAAATAGTCAAAAATTAAGTTGAACAATGTTTAAAAGCAAAAACCAACAAAACTTTAAAATATCTTAAACCAAAAGTATAATGTAACAAGTTGAGTAGCCTCAATGAATTTAAAGCGTGCATTTAGTTGATTGAAGTTTTAAATTGCCAAGTATATGATTAATACATGTGAGTGGTTTTTAGATATGAATTAATCATAGAGTTAGTTTTGCTATATCGAAGTATTAAAATAGTTTAAATTATCTTAAACTCAATGTTGAAAAAAAGTATATACATATATTATAATATGATAGCCTGGGCTTTCTTTTTTCAAATAGCTAGCTCTAGAGTACTTACGAAATATCAATTGAGAAAGCGACTTATTTAATTAGCTACATATGTGTAAATATCTATATATGATGCATGCTTCTGGCCGGGAATTTAAAATATGGATTGTTATAAGTGCACCATGGCAGTACTAGTACTGCTTCTGATGATTGATATATTCTATCGATTGTAAATTGATAAGCTGATTAAAATTCAGGAATTGCAACTGATCCCTTGTATCTACATCACGATATATATAATTAATTAACGAGTAATGATTCTATTTAGTTGAATGATCAATTGATATTTATGTAACAAAGTATCTTAATTAATATTAATGTAAAATATTACGTCGTTCTTTTGATGACAATTTAAACTACCTAACAGTATCTGAAGTGAGGAGAAAAAAAGTTGAAGGGTTTCGATTAATTAAAATCTTTAATGTACATATATATGAGTTGCCGTTTATAAGCGTACGTGTAATTCTATTTTTTTTTTTTTTTTGAATCGTGCACATGTTATTGATCTCAATTACTAACATAACTCGCAATTAGTTAATTAAGTTAATATTGTGGTTGTAATGGTAGATGTATGAGACGTACTGTACAGGTATAATATTAATTAATTGTAGGTATATATTAATTTCGAAGTATATATTTCGAATTTAAGCGCCATTGATATATCCTAAAATGGATTTGTTTGCCCAATTAGACAATATTTCTGAAGAAGAGCTATAGTTATGATTATAAACTGATTATAATTGCAATGATTATAATCTTATATACTATAATTTAATGATTAGGTTAGCTATAGCTAGTTTTTCAATGGAATTGGAGTACATTAATTAACAACTGAGATTCATAACCAGTACATCAAATATATGTATACCAGACCCTTAGGTTTCTTGACTACGACTGGTACTATATATCCATAACTAGCTTAAAACGTAGGGGCCTACTCCACAATTCAATAAAGATGAAATTATTAGAACTAACGCTAAAACTGCTCCACAAATTCATTGTGCATTTGCAAGCCTAGGTAGACTTGATCGATCATATGTTGATGATTTCTTGACACTCTAATTTAGTCTATTTTTAGGGCGGAGTGGTAAAAGAAGCACAAGCTCAGGATTGATTTAGTTCACTTAGTTCAATCCATGTTGGTACCATGTACCATGAATATAAATTTAAGTTTTGTGGAGTAACTTTTTTATTTCAACGAGCCCTTTTAAATTGAAACCTAATTAGATTATTATCCATATATATATGTGCTGTACTACAGTGCTACTTGTAATAGTACAGATGCAGGTAATAAGGTTTTTTTTTTCTCATTCTAAAATTTAGTCTAAATAGTCTAATTTAATTTATAGCGTTAAATACTGTAATATTGATCAACAAAAAATTTTATACTTTTCGCTTTGTTTTTATTTTTTTTATTGAATGGAAGTATTGCCAAATTTGTCCATACATTAATATTGAAAATGAACTTTATACATGTACAATTTGTAGAGCTAGTAATCACTATTAGTCTATTTTTGAAAGGTTGAGAAAGAATTATTAATAAGAATGTAGGGTTTATTAATAGCCAGATACTACCTGGTATGGTGCTACTAAAAAGGCATCTTATAACGACCTGCTGTTAAACAGGTATCCTATCGGATAGCGGTAGACCTATGTAGGATGGAAAACCACAAGTTCTTTATATTAACAGTAGCTTAGACGCTACTGTTGGGACAGACGCTCGAGGGGATGTACTGGTAGACTGTGAAAATACCATAAACTTAAAGGAGACGCCTACAGCGTACTAAGCTTCAGACACTAATGGGGAGTTAAAAAATGGCTTTGTGGCTTCTTAGGCGTTAATTAGTTGGCCGTGGTATCCGATTAAAAATAATTTATAAATAGGACACGGTAAAAGAAAAAATATTTACCCTTGTTGATCGATCCTAAGCTTTAAATATATACCTGGTACGTATACCTATAGCTAGCTTAGGCTTTTAAATTCAACGCTTTTTTGTCAGATTTGGATTCCTGAGATCTTTTTGACAATAAGCCTCACGAAGCTTAAAAAAAAATTCCATGCATAAGTAATATATATATATAAAGGGGGGGCGGCTGAAGTTGACCGATGTGCAACTGTGCTGAGCAGTGCTGTAAACAGCTGTGCAATGTATAATTTGACCGATGAGCTTGTTTTAACACGGGATCGATTCTCGCCCTGTCGGTCGACTAACCACTGCTTAAACTCTACCACCGCTTGACCGGCAATTTTTTACACCGGGACGGGCATCCAATTCTAAAGCCCTTTAACACAGCTTTAAGAGCTGATAAATGGGCTAGAAAAAAAATATCTGTCCACGCTTTTTCGCTTGTTATTGTTACTAAAGGAATTTAGAGATTGTTGAGAGACATTTCAAAGACAACTGATAACGGTATCATCGTTGTCTATATTTTTCTATCTTCTGTAACCTACAGTTACTACTCAGTATATATACAGTAGTAGTAAGTACTGCTGAACCTACCTGGCATTAAATGGTTTTACCACTAAGAAATAAGGTTTACAATAGCATTTAAAGTGGTCAATTAATTATACTATGATTGTCATTGGACTACATCTGGTACTCAGAGAAGTGGATCAAATAGTTTTTACTACCACTGTAGATTGTTTAAAGTATACCATACCGGTAGTAACAATGGTAAATATTGTGGTGAGAGTTTCAATTAATGATCACTGATCGATCTGACTATACAGTACTGTAGTACTTGTATCCTTAAGCTGGTCAGTGACGGGGTACAACACTTTTATTTTCAAATCGTAAAAGCCCGATATTTTATTTTCTGCTTCATCCTTGTTAAAGATATGACCACTGATAAGAATCACCTTTTTTGAACCCTTAACTCCAATCTTAGCTGATACTGTAGTAAGTTTTTTCAATTGATAGTCTATCAGGTACAAGATGATAACAAACAACAAACTTGTTCAAGCAAACAACTTTTGAAATTATTAATTAATATCATTCAACTGTAACAATTAGGCTTTCTTTTGACAGAATTGATCTTGATAGTCTATTTCTTTCCAAACAAAAATATCTCTAGATTCTATTTTAGAGAATTGAGGGATTGCTTTTTCTTTTTTCCTAAAAAATATTGAGGTGTATATATACTGTATTGTTGGATGCTGGTAAAAGAATTCTTTAGGAAACTTGCTTTTTTTGCTCTTCACTTACTAATTCACAATGATCGGATTAATACAGGAAAACCCAAAACCTTTTTTTGTGTTCAAAAAAAAAAATTTTCAACGTGGGGAAAGAAAAAAAAAAAATTTCATAATTTCTTTTTTCCTTCGAGAAACTCCGATCGATGAGCTTAAAAAAATGCCGGTAAACTCGGGGGGCTTAAGATAATATCCCATGATTAAAATCTCATGCTTAAAGAATTTTCTCTTGGATAGAATTCCGTAGTTGGACAAAACAAACTCTAATTTTTTTTTTTTTTTTAAACTAATAGTATTACTAACTACTTTTAAGCTGTGTATTTAAGCTTGTTATAATGAAATTCCCCAAATTTTTTTTAACAATTATATAAAGACCCTCAATTATCCTACTTTTTATAAAAAAATTTTTTTCTCCCTTTTCCAATTATCAATTATAAACTATAAAACAAAAATGATTAGACTTGTTACACCAAGAGTACGAGTTACTCCATTAACTAGACCAAGTTTATTAACTACAAGAAGATTATTACACGACACATCTAGAAAATCTAGACTAGCAGCATATGATGATGTAGGTTTACAAAATAGTCAACATCAACATCACCAAAATCAATCAACAGTATCACAATTATCTGAAGAATCAAGATATCAATTAGTAGTTCCAAACTCAGAACCAAAATTTTTAAAATATTTATCAAAAATGGATTTGACATGCTTTATGTTATTATCAATGATGACTTCACAATCAATTTTAAAATATTCTATTAAAATTATGCCATTTGTACCAAACTTTTTAATTAAAACTTTTGTTTATCCAATTTATTGTGGTGGTGAAAATTTTGAAGAATTGGTTTCTTCAGGTAAAAAATTATTAAAACGAGGTTATGGTAATATGATGATTTCTTATTCAGTTGAAGATGCTGATGGTACAAAAGCTGGTATGGTTGATCAAGTTGTTCCAAAAGTTTTGGGTTCAGTCGATGAAGTTTTGGTTAAACATGCAAGAGTTGCTGAACAAATGTATAAAACTGGTGAAACTACTATTGCTCCAACAAGTGGATATATTGCATTAAAACCAACTGGTTTAATGTCACAAGCAACCGATATTTTGAAAAATTATGATAATCCAGCTTATGCAGAAAAATGGCAAGCTTATTTGGATGTTTGTAGAACAATTTGTAACCATGCTGATAAATATGGTGAAGGTAAAGCAGTAATTGTTTTTGATGCTGAAAAGACTCATTTACAACAAGGTGTTTATGAAGCTCAAAGAATTATGATGAGAGAATTTAATAGAAATGGTAAAATGATTGTTGTTGGTACTATTCAAATGTATTTACAAGATGCTGTTAAACAATTAGAAAAAGAAATGGAGTTGGCAAAGAGAGATAATTATCAAGTTGGTATGAAATTAGTTCGAGGTGCTTATATTCATTCTGAACCAGATCGATGGAATGTTATTTGTAAAACTAAAGAAGATTCTGATTTATCATATGATACTGGTGTTGCAATGATGGTTGATTCTATTATTGAAGGTTGGAACAATCCAGGTAAAGGTCCAATTGATGGTTGTAGACCAGTTGCTGGTAGAGTTATTGTTGCTACTCATAATGAAAAATCTGCTGCAATTGTTGATGAAAGAATGAGAAATGAAGCTCCATTAGGTGTTGATTTGATTAAAGATGAATCAATTGTTTTTGCTCAATTATTAGGAATGGCTGAAGATGCTGGTCAAGAATTATCAAATCGAAATCGAAAAGTTATTAAATATGTTCCATGGGGTCCAACTCAAGAAACAAAAGATTATTTGGTTAGACGATTGGAAGAAAATGGTGATGCTGTTAGAGAAGGTGGTTGGCAATATGTTAAATATGGTTTGATGGAATCTTTTAAACGATTATTTAGAAGAGTTTAGATTTTAAACTAGAAAAATTACTATTCAAAAAAAAGAAAAGATTTTAATACTTTTCACTAAAAAAAGTTATGGTTTTTTATATTGCATTACTATTTTAAAAAAAAAAAAAAACTTATCTGCATTTATTTATTAAAGAAAAAAATATTCAAATGATGATAGAAAACTATGAACAAACTTTTTTTGGAGATTTTTATTTATATATATAACTTATTCATATTTTAATGATACCAAAAATTTTAATGAACTTTTTATTGTATTTAGCATAATGAATTAATACTAATAATAAAAAAATTTAAAAATAATTAACTATTTTCTCAATTTTTCAAGTTTTGTAGATTTTTGGACGTCCCTCAAATGGTTTGTGGAGAAATGCTTCACCTGAGTAGAAATTTAAGTTTGAAAACCAGTCATGGTACACTAAAACCAGTTTAAGAGTAGATTTGAAAAAAAAAAAAATGTCATTCACGAGATTAGGATCGGTGAGCCGCGCGAAGGTTGCGCAGATCATTCATAGTAGGTTTTAGATTGTTTAACCATGTATTAGTTGTCATGGAAACTTTTCTATCAAAGCTTAATTTACAGTAGTTTAAGCTACCTACTGGTAATTAAGTTATGAGCGCTTTTGCTCCCTAGCAATTGCTACTGGTAGAAAGAAAAAAGAGGAAATTTTTCCATCGGCAATCCGGCCGGCCGACTCCAGCACTGATAGCTAGTACTAGCACTAGCGCTACATAGCCAATAGCCCGCTTGGCGGCACTCCTAGAGAGGCTTGAACTGAGGGCTTTCTTTTTTTTTTTTTTCTCAATTTTTTTTTTTTTCTTGTTTGAAAATTTGGTGTTTGGCGTAATAACTAGTACTTTTACTGGCGCATGCGCATACTCACTCGAAGAAGGCTTGTATCTTACTAGCTGTATAGATATTTCCCAACAACTTTTGTTCGTTGGTAGTCAAATGATCACTAGTAATTAACACCATTGTAAGCGGTTCAATATTTTCCAGAATATATCATGATTCTGATACTAGTTGGTTCCCTATTGATATATTTCATTGTGTATACATACTATATAGCACAGCCGTGTTAAGCCGCATAATTAGTATCTAATATAGAGTGCGGCTCAAATCTTATAATTACATTGTAATATTATATATATATAGTATATATCCAATTAACTGAAAATTAACTATAATATTCGAAATTCACTATATCTTGTTACTACAGGAAAACTAAGGTTTGAAAACCTTTTATAAACTAGTAACTTTGAAAAAAAAAAAAAAAAATATATTATAATGTCTATTCTTTAACTAGCGGCATTACTACTACTATTACTAGCATTGTTACTAGCATTTTCAAAATAAGAAGCAACTGTTGGATCATCATCAAAAGTCCAATTGTTAAACCATTCTAAACTACTTTCTAATCCAGTATTAACAACAAATTCTTGTGAAAACATTGGTTGAGTTATTCCAGTTGGTAATATATCGTTAGATGGTTGAACTGGTGGTGGAATAGAATTGGTTTCTGATGTCGATGAAGAAGGTGTTGTTGTATTTAAAGTATTGATATTAGGTAATTGATGTGGCGGCGGTGGTCGATGTTGTGGTTGATGTTGATGAGGAGAACCATATTGTTGTTGTTGAGGTACAACAGAAGGTGATTCTTGACTGTTAAATGGAGGACGATGATAATAACTTTTATCATTATTTTTACCCATTACTTGGACAACTTTACCATTTTCTTCCAAAACCCCTAAAGTACTAAAATGACGACGATTAACATCAGAATTACCATGGTCAATACCAGCAGATTTTAATAGTTTTGAAGCTTCCTCAAATTTCATACAAGATAAATGATTTAAAGTTTTTAAAGCCCATTGAGATTCAGCCGCCATTGCAAATCTACCATCTTTTACAAAAACATCAACTAGATTTAAACCTCTTTTAATCCATTCCGTACCTTCATTTGCCTTTAAAAATGATGCTTGTAAAAATAATATTAAAATCAAAACAGAATTATGTAATGTTGATAATGTTAAATGCCAATTAGTTTTAACTTTATCGTCATTAAATTTTATCAATTCTTCAATAATTGTTATAACCCCTTTTGCACTATCAATTAATGATACTCGATCTTGAGAACTTAAACTGGCTCTCCATTCTTGTCCCATTGCTAAACTTAATAATGGCAAACTATGGATATAAAATATACAATCATGAAATTGTAATCTAAATTGTACTAAAGTTGCCAAATCACTTGTATTATGATTTTTTGATAATGAATTGACCATTATTAAAGAATTTGGTAAATTTACATCAACGCCAATACCAAACTCTTCTTGCATTTCTTTATTCCAATTAGTTAAATCATCATAAACTTTATGAATAATATTTCTTGCCATTGGTTTTTCTGATAATCTATCAGCAGATCCTATACATTGACATAATCTAATTAATCCATAAGCCATTGGAGTTAACCAACCATCATCTTCATATTTTGTAATTGGATCCCAAGTAATTTCCTCATCTTTAAAAAAACATGATCTACCTAAATCAACTCCTAATAATCTATCCCATGTATAACAACACCAAAATGTTCGAACATGCTTTAATTTATCATAACCTTGTCTATAATCATACATAGATTTTTTCATAATTCCTAATCCATATGCTAATCGTAAAGCTTGACCTAACATTGCCCAACATGAACCTTGACGATGAGTTGCTCTTAAATACATTGTTAATAACAATAATCCTTGAACAATTTCAATTGATTCCCATTCAAATGCAAAGGCTTGAATAATTGAACAGGCATCTTCAAATAATTCTTCTTCTAATCCTGGTGGATATTGCTTATTTTCACAAACTTCTGACCATCTCATACTAATTGCACAAACAATATGAAACATTCCAATAAACAATCTAGTTTCTGGTTGATCTTGTTTATTCATTGCTGTTTGATATTGTTTAGTAAACATTTGACGATGTAACATTGCATATAAAGGATTGATATGATCAAAAAAATAATTTAATAAATAATCTTCCAATTCTCGAGATAACAATTTTTTTGGTAATGGTAATCGTTTTTGTGATAAGTAATGTAACCCACTCATATTATAACCATAACCTTGAACTCTTGGAATTGATGCTAGCTGTTTATTTTCTGGTGATAATTGTTGCCATAAATTATATCCTAATGTATGACAAATAACTGGTAAATGTTTTGTTGAATATCTTGTCTTTGAACTTGATAAACTTGCATGATGTTTTTTATTTAAATTTGATGTCAATTCTTGTTTAATAATACTTGGAGTTAGATAAATATCTTTAAAATCATCAATTTGATTGTTACTATTGTTTTGAGAAGTATTATTTTCAACAAGTCGTTCTAATCGATTAATACGATCCATTAATCTAAAAACAACTTCTTCACCATATACAATTGATTGAGCATTTGGAGGATTATTGTTGTTGTTGGAATTTTGTGAATTTTGAGTTGATGATTTATTGTCAACCGGACTATTCTTATTATTACTAGTAGTATAATTTGTTGAACTATGTCTTGATTGGTTAGAATTTTGTGCTGCTGTACTATCTCTTTTATTTTTGTTATTAGTATTAGGTGGATGTGTGATATAAATACAATCACGGTTGTTTTTTACACATGAATTACAAGGTCGATGACCATCACATTTTGTTTTTTTTTTCTTACACATTTCACAAGCCTTTGATACTCTAACTCGTTCTTTCTGTTTTTTTGGTTGTTTAGATGGTGGTGTATTAGAGTCATTTGGGCTGTTTGTATTTGTAATATTAGCTGATTCAGTGTCGCGTTTCTTGTTGCTATTGTTATTATTATTACTGGACTCTGCCCATTTGTTGTTCAACATTATGATTATATATTTTTTAGGTGAATTGTCAATGGTGAGTTCTTAAAAAATAAAAATATGTAAACAGAATCTTGTCGTTGTTGATGTGAATTTTTTTTTTTTTGGTATTTCTTGATGTAAAAGATAAGATTTTTTATTCTTAATATTAGTGGTGGTTAATTTTTTTTACTTTATTTGTCAGTGGTCGGTGGTGGGTGGCGGGGTTTGAGACCTTTATAATAGTACCGCGGTAAACATATAGGGTTACAGTACTAGTGCTTTTACTCGTTGGGAGTAATTGAATCCAGCTTTAAATTTATAAATTGGTACTTAAGTGGTAGAATTTAAAGTCCCAGAGAATGCGGCGGCAGCTTATTGGTAATTCCATAATATTATATATATAATTAATAAATTTCTGACGAAACTAGTACTGTTCGAAATCGTTGATACGTACTATAGTACAGTGCATGTGAATATTTTACTTTATACCTGGATAATGTATAGATATGCACTGAATATACCTGTAATATATGTATATATATATATATAGAACGTAAATTTTAATATATAAAATATATACATATAGAACATTTTAATAAAATTCTGATCCACTTCTTGGTGAATCTCACACTAAAATGATAGATTTATTGGAATCCTTGCAATCATGATAAAAATGATAAGGAAATTTAAAGTATTAAAGATCCCGAGGGTCATTATAATGTGTACTTAGCTATAGGGTTAATGATTTATAGTTAACATATCTATTGCTTGCAAATTTGATAAAAGTTTTTTTGGAATTGATATATAACTTGGCTTAACTATCCAATTTCTTAGTCGACCCATGCTGTACATATGTACCAATAAGTTATAATCTTAAATTTAATATATATATATATATAGCATTATATATACATAGGCTCAATTGGTTAAACAAACGGAAATTAATGGAGTGATTACATTCAAAAACGATCATATGTATATATAAATTTAAACTAATTAGTTTAATTCAACTCAGATATATGTAGTTAACGAGTTTGAAGTTATTCAATTTACACGGTACCTTCAGTTAACTACCTATAGAACGTTATAAACCAATACATGCATGGATGACTATTTATCCTCGAATAATTAATATTATGTAGCAATTGTTAACTAATAGGTACTCTTGATTGAATGCATGTCATGGTTATCTATGTATATACTGTATATATACTGTATATATACATGTATATAAGATATCAAGGTAATCAATTAATTATAAATATATATATTTAAACTATATATTATCCACCATTGATGAATTTAAAAAACTTGAACCAATTGATTAGCAATGATTCGAGCTTTTGGAAAAAATGAAATAGGTTAATGCAACTTTAAAATAAATGGTTTTAGACTAGAGATCGGTAATTAATATAAAGCCAATTAATAAGCATTTTCAGTCTTTAGTTGACAAAATAAAGAAAATGTAATTAATTGTACCGTTAAGTTTAAAAATCTAGGTACAGTTGTATAATTTATATATATTAATCCATGTAAAACCAGTCACTATAGATCAATTGTAAAATTGTCTATAGATATATACTATATCCGGATATTAGTTAAATACCAGATAAAAGCTTCTGGCCATGGATTAGCTAATTACTTAAGTATAATATTAACTATAAGATCAATTAATTTAAGTTGATTCCTTTTACTTCTTATATATACAATTTGTACAGTATATATTATTATAATATATAGGTGTGGTAGTTTAAATTAATTCATGATTATAATATATATGTTTTTACCTAGAGCAGGAATGATCATATATATAAACAACTCATATTAAATTTGTTAGTAGTTTTATATAAAAGAGAGAATTTTATCTATTTTCTTCCTTTTCAGCCACTCAACTATTCTAATACTACTAATTGGTCAGCATCTTAAACTCTTGTAAAAACTAATTTATCCTGGATTTTATATATTCCAGTTGTGACACTGCAGGTCAGCCCTACCCTATAGATATATAATATCATGAATCCGTTGTATTAGATTAATATCTATGACATGGGAAACTCCTAAAAAAGCGCTTTAGACCCAAGCAGCTCCGATCCGACTATACATGTCTCTGACTTTACCAATGTATTATTTTCCCCTCAAAACAAATAGGAGAAAATTATTTTCAATTTCTTTATCCGATCCGACCTTCGACTCCCAAGTTTCCCATTTAAATCAAATAAAAATAAAAAACACTGTGAGCTAAGCGAAGTCCCGTCCCAGCTGACATCAGAGTGATGATCTGTGAAATTTTAGCTTGCAATTGGTTCCTGATTGATATGCACATCTACTGTATACGTATACATACACTATCATAGTTTAATATAATATTAAATTCAGATAACTAAGCTATTGTAATATCTGATAATAATAAAATAATACAATGCCCAGAATCATGATATAGATCAATTATATGTACAAGTACATACATATGGCTATCAGTTTGCTTATTATAAGCATGGCCCCCACGCGTTATAATCAATTGACTAACTTGGTATATATTATATGATACCATTGTGAGTATACCAGTGGCCATTTGGTAGTGTATACCAACATAAATAAATAAAATGATTATAATATATATATATACCGACTATTTTGAGCTTGTATTCATGAATTAATCTGGTATTATATATATAATCTGTAAATGACTTAAGTATATACATATATATGTTACAACAACAAAGCATATATACAATTAACCATTGGAAGGCAAGGCTGAACTATATATGTTAAATTTAAAATGTGAGCTAGCTGATATCACTGCAGTTAAATAATTAGTTAACCAAACCTGTGTACCTATCATGATACTACTGTATATATGGATCATGACCGGTATACCACCAGCTTTAATATTAATTCACAGCTGCTAGCCGTGTGCATGTATGGCTTAAATTATATATAATTAATGTGCACTTACTGTACCATATGGTATGTATCAGATATATGACGATATATTTATTATATTACTGTAGTCTATCAATATTATAATAATATATGCGAGCCAATTTTAAATTATACAGTAATCAATTGTATACATACATTAAATTTTTGTATATTATTATTACATATAATAATAATGATTCTAGAATAATTAGGCCACTAAGTAACTACATATAATGTATATATATATCGATCTATATCATGAAGATATATATGCTGATATCTGATTTAAATTAATCGATCGATTATACAATGTAATTGGCTACTGTATGTAATTAATTAATGAGAGGGGGGTATTCTGCACTGAGCTCAATTGTCTCTGAGTGATGAATGAATATTAACTCTCTTTTAAATATATCCGGATACAATTCAATTCTACAGTATCTATAGTTAATTTTTAATGTTATTGATCGTGAATGATCAGCAAAAAAAAAAAAAACCAAGCCACCTTTATACCTGGTAAATTTCGTGAGCTTGAAAAATAAAAATATTACAGTGGTATTAGCAATCCTGAAGACTGCAGTGGGACCAATATCATCATCACGATATTTTAAAGCTCTCATTTTAAAAGTATGAATGAATCATAGCATTCTTTCAACAGCGAGGGTATAAGAAAAAAAAATCCCTTATTTGTCTTGAACAATCTAACTATTTTAACGTTGAAGTGTTTTTTTTTTTTTCTTTTTGTTCTCCGAAAAAAATAGGGCTTGACGCATACCAAATAGAAAAAAATAAAAACAACAAGACAAAAAATACCATATCCATACAGTGTAATCTAAATCCCATTTTTTTTTTTTGTCTTTCTTTTTCACACAACTTTTTTTTTTTTTTTCTTTCTTTCTTACTACTCACTTTTTTCTCAATTAACGACATTGAGAATTATCAAAATATATTCAACAACAACACCAATTCTTAATTAAACAATTGATTTTGAAAAAATAAACAACTAATAGTAATACTTAGAAACAATGAGTTCTGGAGGTGGTGCTGAAATCCAAGGTAATCAAAAACCTATGGAATTACCATCAAAAGAACAATTAGGCGCCAATGCTAAAACTGACCCAGATGCGTTGAATAATCCTTCAACATCAGGTCATGTCAGAAATGCACCAACTCCTCCAAATGATAATGGTTTTAAACAAGATTTTCAAGGTGCTAAACAGGCAAAAGGACAATTGGATGTAGATCGAGAAGATGCCAATGAAAATTTCCAAAATCAAAAATCAAGATATGATAAATATCAAAAAGTTTATGAAGAACAAAAACAAGGTTATTCAAATGGTAATCAAGGTACCGGTAGTGAAAATGGTACTAGTGGTGGTAATAATAGTAAGAATCTATCAAATAATACTAATAATTATCAACAAGATTATTCAAATTCTAATGATCAACAACGATATGAACAATCACAACAATCGCAACAACCACAAAAACAACAGCAAGATTATTCTAATCAAACTCAAGAACAATTGATGCATAATCAAAGTAAAAATACTAATAATGGACCAAAAGTATCATTATCACAACAATTAGAATCTGATGGACAACCAATTAATACTAATAGCAATAATACTTCAACTAGTAATGTTAATAATCCATCAAGTAATAATCCAAGAAATGGTACTGCTGGTAATCAACAACAACAAAAACAACAACCAGTTAATCCAGCATCATATATGCAGGAGCAACAATCAACTATGCCATTTCAATCTCAAGCACAATCATCGGCTGGTCAAAATAATGCGGCAGCAGCAGAAGGAGCAGCCACTGGTGAAGAAGATTCAAATGTTGCTGGAAAAAAAAATGGTAGCAAGGAATCGAAATCGGCAGATGTAAGTATATTATATTCCCAATCTTTTTTGAAATGTCAAACATTTTCTCGAACTTTTATTCACTCATATCCATTGACGTTTTTTTGGCAAGTAAAAAAAAAAATCCAATCTTCTGAATACTTTTCGACAAAGTTTTTTTTTTTTTTCTTTAAAGACTTTTGCGGCATTAAAAATTAGGAAAGATGAATAGAACAATTTACATTGTATAATTTATTGCTGATTTTTTTATACTTCTGATGGGATGCATAAAATAAACAATGACGCAAGGAATTTTTCATCTAATAGAGCTTGGGG
Organism: Blastobotrys capitulatus; assembly: GCA_030564325.1. Lineage (NCBI taxonomy): Eukaryota > Fungi > Ascomycota > Dipodascomycetes > Dipodascales > Trichomonascaceae > Blastobotrys > Blastobotrys capitulatus. The sequence goes on along the minus strand of JAJLUL010000143.1, from coordinate 35,259 downwards.
CTGGGGGAAAATTTCAATTATTTTGAAGAGGAAAAAATTTAAGCCGCGATCTTTAGAAAAAATTAATTTATTTAGTGCCGATTATTTATAAATAATGCACTAATTAAATTAATTTTTATCTATAGAAAGCTGTAGACTTAAGCAGGTTGCCTAGGTTTCCAGTTAATGTCACTGCCAATTTTTAACTTGTTCAATTTTTTTGAATAGCCTGCAGCCACTTAATTTTCTGTGTATGTGTGTGTGGTATACACTGTTACTCACGGAAAATAAAAGGCCAAGCTTATAATGCTAGTTTTTTTTCAATCTATTGGGCTATTTATTATTATTCGAAAAATAGTGTTAGCCACTAAAATAAAATAAAAAAAGGCCGCAAAAAAACTTTAAAAAAAAAAAGAGACCTATTCTTCTTCTTTTTCATATCACTTCAGTTTTACTCAATAAGAATGTCATTTTCAAGGCAGACTTCTCGAGCAACTGTACATTCAAGAACAAGTTCGAGAACTAGTTCGAAAAGTAATTCAAAGAAAACTAAAAAACTTAATGGTACAACAACAACAAATAGTAAAAAAAACGATGAAAATGTTTGTAGAATTTTTTAAATAAAGAGAAAATACTAACAATAAATAGGCATCAAAAGGTAAAGAAGTTGACCCAGAATTGATTAAAAAAAAACAACAAGAAGAACAAAAACAAGTTAAAAAACCAAGAGAAGCTGATTATTTGGGTTGGAAACAAGTTGGTGGATGGGATGATAGAGCAAAATTAACATCTGATGAAGAAGCAGAAGATTTATTACAAAGATCAACTTTATTAGAAACTTATGTTACAGAAAAATATTATGGTGATTGGTATCATAATACTGCTTTAATTGTTTTATCATCATTTTTTTCATGGTTAGTTGCAAGATTTGGTGGTGGTTTAGCATGGCTGGCAATTGTTTTGGCATTTACTGCTACTGCTTATAGAACAAGTATTAGAAGATTAAGAAGAAATACTAGAGATGATGTTACAAGAGAATTAGGTATTAGAAAATTAGAAACTGATACTGAAAGTTTAGAATGGTTAAATGCGTTTTTAATTAAATTTTGGTTAATTTATGAACCAGTTTTATCTCAAACTATTGTTCAAACTGCTAATCAAGTTTTAATTGGTGCTACTCCTGGTTTTATTGAATCTTTATCAATTGATACTTTTACTTTGGGTACAAAACCACCAAGAATTGATCATGTTCGAACTTTTCCAAAGACTGAAGAAGATGTTTCTGTTATGGATTGGAAATTTTCTTTTACACCAAATGATACTGAAGATTTAACTGCTAAACAATTGAAAAATAAAGTCAATCCAAAAATTGTTTTGGGAGTTCGAGTTGGTAAAGGGGTTGTATCAAAATCATTGCCAATTTTAGTTGAAGATATGAGTTTTAGTGGTTTAATGAGAGTTCGAATTAAAATGATGAGTAATTTCCCTCATGTTCAAACTGTTGATGTATCATTTTTAGATCCACCAGATTTTGATTTTGTTTTAAAACCAATTGGTGGTGAAACTTTTGGTTTTGACATTAATATTATTCCTGGTTTGCAAGGTTTTATTAGTGAAATGGTTCATGCTAATTTGGGTCCAATGATGTATGCACCAAATACTTTCCAATTAAATATTGAACAAATGTTAGCAGGTGCAGGTGTTGATTCTGCAATCGGTGTTTTGGCAGTTACTGTTCATCATGCAAAGAGTTTGAAAGGTGATGGTGCAATTGGTAATACTGTTGATCCTTATGTTAAATTTTCATTTAATGAAAGAGAAGAATTGGCAAGAACTGAAGTTAAAGATAATACTAAGAATCCAGTTTGGAATGAAACTAAATATTTATTAGTTAATAATTTAAATGATGTTTTAACAATGGAAATTGTTGATTTTAATGATTATAGAAAAGATCGAAAAGTTGGTACTGTTAATTTTTCATTAGAAACTATTTCAGATAATCCAGATCAAGAAACTATTTCATCAAATATTTTAAATGCTGGTAAAGAACGGGGATCTTTAATTTTTGATGTTCATTGGTATCCTGTATTAGAGTCCAAGACATTAGAAGATGGTACTGTTGAACCACCACCAGAATCTCCAACTGGTATTGTTAGATTTACTGTTCATCAAGCTAAAGATTTGGATGTTAAAAAAAGTATGGTTGGTCAATTATCTCCTTATGCAGATTTATTATTAAATGATCGATTATTATTACAAACCAAACATTTGAAACGAACTAATGCCCCAATTTGGGATGAACATTATGAATTTTTGGTATCAAATGTTAAGAAATGTAAATTGGGTATTAGAGTTAAAGATTCAAGAGGTTTAGCTCAAGATCCTGTTTTGGGGATTTATAAATTACCATTAACTAAATTTTTGGATGCTGCAAAAGAAGGTCAAGATTGGTTTAATTTATCACCAGCTGGTAGAGTTAGAGCAACTGTTACATGGAAACCTGTTGGATTAAAAGATATTGCAGGAGGTGGTTATATTGAACCAATTGGTGTTTTAAGATTCCATATCAAATCAGCTAAAGATTTACCAGATGTTCCAGGACAAACTTTAATTGATCCTTATTTAAGAGTATTTGTTGGTGGTTTTCAAAGAGGTAGAACTGAACAAATTAAAGATACTAATAATCCAGAATGGGATGAGTATATTTATGTATCAATTCAAAGTTCAAGTCAAAAGATTCAAATTGAAGGAATGTCATCAGAAAAAGTTCGAAAAGGTAAATCTTTGGGTTGGTGTGAATTTACTGCAAGTGATTATATTACAAAAGATTCAAATGGTAAATTTATTGCAAGTGAAGTAATGGATCAAACTCAATCTTTTGCAAGACCAAAACAACAACCAAAAGGTACATTATACTATTCTGTTCAATTTTTACCAGCAATTCCTGTTATGGATCCCGAAGAAGCTGAAGAAAAACGACAACAAGAAAAGAAGGAAGCTGAAGAAAGACAAGCAGCAATTGATAGAGGTGAAGATCCAGATGCTGAAAAGAAGGCAGAAGAAGAAGCTAAACGAAAAGCTGAAGAAGAAGCAGCTAAAGAAGCTGAAGAAGAAGAAGAAGATGATGATGAAGATAGTGAAGAAGAATTAGAAAAAGAAATGGATGAACCAAGTATGATGGAAGATGATGAACCAGAACGAGTTGAAATGGCATTAGAAGAACAAGTTAAATATCAATCTGGTTTGTTTAGTTTTTCAATTGCATCAGTCGAAGGTGCGGAACCAGATACTTATGTTCGAGCAATTATTGATCAATCACCTAACCCAGTATGGATGTCACCAAAAATTAAAGGTCCAAGTAAACAAAAATTGGGAGAAAATGGTGAAGGTATGATTAGAGAATTAGATTGGTCAGAAGTTACATTTGAATTAGCTGATAGAGAACAAGTTAAAACTGATGATAATATTTTATGTTCTGTTAATATTCCAACAATGCAATTATTACAATCTGCTTATGGTAATGAAAAATCATTAACAATGACTGGTAAAGGAGGTAGACAAGTTAAATTAAGAGTTGAATGTCGATATTTCCCAGTTTTGGGATTAGAATTGGATCCAAGAGAATCTGTTAATAATCAAGGTATTTTAAGAGTTGATGTTTTGGACGCAACTGAATTAAAAGCCGCTGATAGATCAGGTAAAAGTGACCCATATGCATTATTTCATTATAATACTGTTAAATTATTTAAATCTCAAGTTCAAAAGAAAACTTTAAATCCTGCTTGGAATGAATATTTTGAAGCAGAAATTTCTGATAGACAAAAAGATGAATTAAAAGTTACATGTATGGATTGGGATATGGGACCAGGTGGTGATGATTTCTTGGGTGAAGCTATTGTACCATTACCAGATTTGGAACCAATGCAAGCAGAAATTCATGTATTACCATTAGGTGAAAAAGCTGGATCAATTAGATTAAAATTGCATTTTAAACCACAATATGTTGCCAAAAAGAGAGATACTGGTAATATTGGTACAACTTTTGCTGGTCAAATGGGTACACCAGGTAAAATTTTAACAAATGTTGGTGGTGCCCCAGTTAAAGTTGCAGGTACTGTTGCTGGTGGTGTTGCAGGTGGTGCAAGTAAAGGTGGTAGATTTTTAACTTCTCATGTTCCTGGTTTAAAACAAATTAGAAATAAAATCAAGGGTGATGATAATAATGATACTACTATTGTTGAAGATGGTGAAGAAGATGAAGATGATGATAATGATGATGTTAAATCAAAGGCACCAACTACTAATAACAATGATGAAGGTGGTGAAGAAGCAGATAATAAATATTTGGGTGTTGCTGGTGCATCTGGTGCAAGTCCAACTTCAGGAGGTTCACATAAAAGAATGGGATCAATTGCAAGTACATCAAATACAAGTAGTGCAGACGCTAATGGAGATTTACAACCAGGTCAAGTTACTTTAATGACAGCAAGAGGTTTTGAAGGTGTTAATCATTTACAAGTTCGTGTTTATGTTGCAACTAAAAAAGAAAAAGAAATTGGTCGAACTAAAAATTTAAAATGTACTGGTGAAGTTAAAATTGATGAAAATATGTCATTCAAAGCACCAAGAACTGGTGAATTAATTTTTAGAGCAAGAGATCATAAAAGTTTAGGTAGAGATGAAGAGTTAGGTGAATCTAAATTACCATTAAGTGAAGCTGCTGGTAATCAACATTCTATTAATATTGGTGAAAGAGGTGAATTATTAGTTTATGTTAATTATGCATAGACAATATATCTGTTTTTTATTTTTGAATAGTTGTTTTATTTTTTTTATTAGGATATTTGTTTCTTTTTTTTAAAATATATATATTTTGTAATTTTATTTAAGATATTTTTTTTGTGATTTTTTATTTTTAGAGATCTTTTTTTTTTGTATTGTTGCTACTAGCACACACTTGTATTAAAATCTAATATATTTAATCATTCAATTATAATCGATAGAGTTGAATTTTTATATCAGTGGTAGTGATGATATAAGATCAGATAAAAGTTTAAAATATTGTAACAGATCCGGATACTATTCATATCGATGTACCAGGTATACATTAGCATTATGTCGTGGCTGCCTGAGCAGAAAAACAAACGCGGCACGTTATTTTTTTTTTTTCCACCCTCTTGCGCAAGCGCTATTAAAGTTTATTTTTGGCACTTTTAAAGAAAGTGGGGAAATACTAAAAATATAGGTAAATGCCAGCAAAACCGTTTGAAAGATAAAAAAATCGCTTAAAAAAAAAAGGGTGAAATTTTTCGCTAAATATTGTACGATAATTTTAAATTGATTCCCAGGTACAATAATTATTGATGAGATTTTCTGTTCTGATTATAGGATCTTATAATACAATGAAGAATATCGGATATTGAATTTAGAGGTGATCATGATGGATGGTGGATGATGAGGGGTTTGTGTCTATTTTTAATTAATTATTGTACGTTGTTTTTTTACCTTAATAATCTGATCTTTGTTCAACGTGCACATGGGTACCTGAGTCAAGGTACAAAACAGGTGGGACCTATAGCTATAGCTATAAACTAGGTATTTTGTGTCGTAATTGACAGTAAATGGTTATAATATATTACAATAGAGATGCCAACATAATCAAATTTGTAAATTTAAAACGCTCTATATATAGAAAGATCCCTGGTACCTTAGATTTGTTTTAAAGGAATATTAATCGATACGCAATGTGCTTTTTAGCCACTTTCCAGCTAGCATATTGTACCATTCCAGTATCTACAATATGTATTTTGGCTTGCTAAATATTGCCAGTAACCTATGCATTAATTATAATTGACATATGTTTGATATAACGATATATTTTGTCTTGAACTATTAGTTTTTTACATCACTAATCCCGCAATAGTATCAAAATAATTGTTAGTTTGATATATATCAGATTTTTAAATTATACCATGTATAGTGATTTCCAGTACTTACATTCTTGTTCACGTATAATTCAAAGTAAGCCTATAATGATAATATATCGATATCTGCATATCATAAACCGGTAGATGGATTGTCGAACTTCCCTGACCCCAATATGGATATATAAATACTGTAATATTATTCATAATTTAAAGATCAGCACTGTCCTCACTGTAAAACTGTACCAAACTAATATTAGGTAATTATCTAGCTATCATGATATGTGGATATCTTATGCCTTATTTTCTAAAATTCTACTGTAATAATAATTATATATTTTAGAATGTACTTAGTAACCTGGTACCGGTAAGTTTCACCAAGCTTCTGCTAGTGTATATCAATCACCATGGATCTATATTTAAATTATACCTATAATTATCATATAAAAAGAGAACCAATAATTATAATAAATTTAATCAAGGTAGATTAATTGATAATAGAACTGTATGATCAGCATATATAGTTACTTAAATTACTAAATGACCAACCAACTTCCACAGATGTCATAATGTTTATTTTTAGATGTTCATAGATAATCTGGGGATCCCGGACCCGGAAGTTCAATGCAAATTCATTGCTAATCAATGGTATCGTTGATATTCAATATTTTGATATCGATTTATTGTAATTAATAAGGCTCTATTTATATATGTAATGCATCAGTAATGAGATACCTAGCACCCGGTACGTATGAATAACAATATAACGTTAACCTAACATTATTGAATAATCGAATGTGGAACCGGTGTTATATTCTTGTAAACTCACGGAAAATATGGTGATATTACTCTTACGAGCTCTAGTATATCAAATATATGTATATTTTATCTAATGCGATCGATATATTTATATATTTTAATAATATATCTTTGAACTTTGAGGCTACCAAATGCCAATAATTACAGCATGTAGTTATATAAAGACTTATAGATTTACATGTATAACATCAAGTCCCATGGACTCATCCAAAATTTAAATTGTTGAGAACCTAATTAGTAGTATTGATATCTTTAGATAAGATATATCTGCCATGGTCAGTTGAACTTACATATCTATAATGCATATAATCCAACTATCTTAGAACAATTTTACAGGTAATATTTAAATGGGGCTGCTAGTTGGAGTAAGTAATTAGTTAACAATCTATAATTAACCCAGTTGGATATATACCCCCAACAATGATATTACCATATGTTAAATATATACACCATATATTATATCCAAGGTTTTTATACCTGGTACTGAGTCACATACAGCATACATACAGTATATATGCATACTAGCCATACCAACATTCTAATATTAGTTAACGAAAACCAGCTGTAGTGCATACTTTACACTTTAAGTAGATATATATCTGTATATTATGATATCTGGCAAGCAGACAAAGTATTATATGCCGGCATATGAGATCTATAATAAAAAGAATACACTTATGTAGCTACCAGATGGTGGTATAGGAGGTATATATAAACTAAGTTACATCCAATAAATATTATGTATTCTAAATTTAGAGAGAATTTCAAACTGCACTCGCCCGGTGTCTGTATATTTCTTTTTAAGTGAAATTCAATGGCATCTCATGGCTAATAATGGACACCTGCATGCATTGCGTATACATTATTACAGCATAAGAAAATAAATAATCTACCAGGTACCAAGGTATCACGCCAGGCCAGAAAATTAAATTATCACTTTAAATTTGTCTTTAATAATATATAATAGACAATTTACATATATACCACAAAACTTCCAAAACAATAGCATATTATAGGACGTCATTCATGCCTTGCCACAGCACGATCTATAGTAGGGTAACTTTGTAGTACCACGAGCATCAATCAATCAATAACTTAGGGGATTACCTAAACTTGTCTTTTATCTATGTATACCAGGGTACCAGGGTACCAGGTACATGCACATGTATTGGTTAACAATTGGCTTATGAAATTTACTTAAGTGTCTCAATAAGTTACTATTTCCGCAGTCGAATTTTGATTGACTGCAAATCCCGAGATTTATATAAAAATACCATCATTGATGGTACCTGTATATATCGTGGATTGGCCCCATGCCCACAGACTGGTATGTACAAAATTAATATTGTATATACTGTATATACAGGATATAATACCAGTTAGTACAAACAACCTTAGCTACAGGTAGTATAACACGTAATCAACGATCCAAAGCTATAACCACTATGATAGATAGATTTTGCCCCTCTTCTAAACTAGCAGTTTTAGTGAAACTTTCTTTTTTTTACATGTATATATTAATTGGCAGAAGCTTGAATTCTCAAATAATCATTGTCGCTGACATTAGTTTTTTTACCTTAGTATTACAGTAAAGTTGTAGACACACCATGGCTGAGAAAAAAATTTAGGTATAAACTTAGTCTAATAATAATATATTTACAATAAATCATGGATGTTAACGCTGTAATAACTCGACTATTGGTTTAAATATATCTGCGTCATGAAAACATAAATAAATAAGACAAGAAGTGAACGGGCCAACACAGCTGAAGTGTTTCACAACTCCACTTTATTTTTAATTTTAATTTCATCTTTAAGATGAAAAAAAAAATTATGAAGCAAATGTCTTCCTAATTCAGAACCAACCAACTGAACATCAGATCCAACTCAAGTATCTCGAGTGATCAGAACAAGCGGCACACATGAATAATAATAATAATTTATTTGATAAATTTTTTTTTTTTTTTTTTTTTTTTTTTGTTTTCGATGATATAATGCCGTTTATAAAGGTTCATGCATCTAGCATTCTAACCTACTTGTAGCTATTAAGATTAATTATAGACAATTTTTATCCTGATGGTGATTGATGAAAATCAAAAGTTAAAAATAGATACAAAATTCTCAAGTATAAATATCATAACAATTCTTCATCAATTTCATTTTTTTTTTTCTTCTCTTCATCAAACAAACCAAACAAATCAATTGATATACTTTACTTTACAATGACTAATCAATCAAAATTATCTACCTATGCAGTTGCAGCTATTGCAGCTACATCAGTTGTAGCATTTGAACCAAAATGTTATGAAGCATCATATAAATTCAATCCAAAATTAAAAACCAAATGGGGTGAAGAATTACAAGTTGAAAGAGTTGGAACAAAAGGTAAAGATAATGGTATTATGTCAACAATTAAAACATGTTTTGCAGCAGATTCTGGTGAACAACAACCAGAAAATGTTTGTATTGGTGAAATTACTGAAGCAGCAGTTGCTTGTGCATTTTCATCAATTGCTTATCATGGTGGTATGCAACAATCAAAGAGACAAGAAATGGTTGCCAATTTCTTATCAACTTTAGGTAATGACTTAGAAGTTCATGCAGTTTATGAACAAAATAAAGATGTTACTGCACAATTTTTAAATATTAAACGAGATGGCAAAAATATGAAACCATATTCTTTAACTAAATCAAGCCATGAAAATATGCCAATTGCTGCATTAGTTTCTTCTAAAAAATCAAAGAAAGATAATAGTTTACCATTCGTTGTTTCAACTAATGGTGAATCAATGCATCTAGGTCATACTGAAATTGTTAATAAAGATAAACGATCTGATGATCCATCCCAAGTTACTGGATGGGAATTAAGACAAAATGGTGCAGGTGTTAAAATTCAATCTAACTCTGATCCAATTGCTAATTATAATGATGTTGTTGATTGGTTAAATCAAGAAGATTCTGATATGTATCCAACAGTTTTGGCAGGATTTATTTCTGGTGGTAAAGGTGATTATTTGGGTGCTTCATTAGCTGATGAAAAAGCTGATAACTTTTATAATGGTCAATGGTTAGCTCAAGTTAAACATGAAAAATTCGATTTAAATTGGGAAGTTGGAAAAAATTGGTGTTTTGGAGTTTATAAAACTAGCTGTGATGATAATGCTCAATGTCCAAAAGATTTACCTCCATCAGCTTAATTAATTATAATTAAAAATTTTTATTATAATTATATGCAATACTCTATATACATATATAGCTTTTTATTATTGGAACATTCGAATTTTTTTTACTTTTTCATAGTCACTCCTTTTTAAGATTTATTTATTTATTTATATATTAATTTATTTAAAAAAAATTTTAACTGTTATTAATTTTTGGTAGAAAATATTATACTGTATTATTACAATTGTAATTTATATTACGCTGTACTTTCTCTTTTTCTGATGTTAACTAATAATAATAATAATATTGACCTAGTTACCCGTTAGCTTGGTAGAGATCTGGGGTACCAGAGAAAAGATTAGATTGACAATCCATCACATCTTAATTATGATAATCTATCTGGATCTATAACTGCTGAGGTAAGACCAGCCGGTACGATGTACCACAAAACTAAAAAACCACGCTTGCGCAAGCATTCAACCCTCAACATGAAATTTTTTTTTTTTTTTGAAAAATTCCACCACGAAAAAAGTTTCCAATATAAAATATACTGTAAATCAACAAAAACAAACTCGAATTAAAAAGAAATAACTAGAACTCAATCAGAAGTTACTAGCATACTCCGATACGGGGAATTGAACCCCGGTCTGCTCGGTGAAAGCGAACCGTGCTAGCCACTACACTATATCGGATTAAAAGGTTTACAAAATATTTTCTTGAAGACACATACCTATAGCAAGATTGAAGTTGGCAAGGTTTGCCATTTGACAATTGATTATTGGTAGCCTGGAACTCTTTCTTTTTTTTGTTTCTATTTAGTTTCTAATTAGTTTCGTTTCTAATTTCTAATTTCTAATTTCTAATTTCTAATTTCTAATTTCTAATTTCTAATTTCTAATTTCTAATTTCTAATTTCTAATTCAACTTTTTTCTTTGCAATTTATGTTCCTCTTTTTTTAAATTGGCAATTTATGATTTATTAGTATTATTTTTGACATGCAATAATTTTTTGGTTTGTCATAAATATATTTTAGTATATATGTAAAAGTAGATATTAATAAAAGAGATCGATCTCGATCGCGAAATGAAAACAAATCAATGAATATTAATATTCCGTTCTATATATATCTATATATAGCGCCTAGGCTGTTGGGTCGAACGAATTGAATTGAGGAATTAATAAGCAGGTGGCGATGCAATTGATTGGATATGTTGATGATATTTCAGGCCTGAGTTTTAAATTACTACATGGTGATGGGAGCTCAAGACTAGTGTTTACACATGCATATGTTGCAACTGAGAACACGACATATATAGCTAGTATATATATACATGAAACGAATATATATTAATTTCCCGGCCAGTAATTATTCGAACGATCGTACAAGTACGTATACGTTTGTACAAAGTGCGTTAACAATTTACACGCATGCATTACACATGTATGTATGTAGGCTGCCCTAGAAAGCGGGATTCTTTGATTAATTTGGAGTCGATTTTCCTTTTACATGTATATGTTATAAAAATAGTAATAGATTTTTCAAAAAACCTTTTTGTTTAACTCAATTAACCGATCATTGGAACGATATATAACTAATATATAATAATTCATAAAATGATTGGACACATACATGTGCACACAATATATTCGATATCTAAGTTAAATATCAATGATTATTTGAATTACCATTCGAAGTATACTATAAAAAAAGAGATTTATTTTTTGTCTAAAGAAGTACCGGTTTCTGAAGGTCATTGTATTAATTCCGTATAGGAAACTTACATGCAAATGTGTATCTGTTTGGTCGATGGCATTATAAGAATATACGGTATCTATGCTATAGCTTAAAGTTCTAATTCATCAGCTCATAACTTTAATAACCCATGGCAAAAAGTAATATCAAGCTTTAAATTGTTATTATCAAGAAAAATTTTCCCAAGCTAATTAAGACACCATTAAAATATATAGTATACCGTTTATTTTAAATCTAAATTAGGAATAAATAATATATATATGCATGTAAATAAATGAGTTGATATATAAAACTCCATTATAGACATGTATATATTTATAAACGATCGACTAGCTATTTAAATTTTAACTCAAAAATCTAGGTTAAATGGGTTGGCCAAGTTTTAATTCAAATGGTATTAATACAGTTATACTACTACTTAAGTTATTTGGTCTACGTCAATTTTAAATATCTGTATCACATACATGTATGTAGAAAACCTGTGATCAAATGAGATTCAGAGGAAATATATATATATCCTAATCAGCTATTTTAAAATTATAAATTATAATATTGAACATATATGCATGCATGTAAATGGAACGTTGACAGTACTATAATTTTGAACTATTAATTAATTAAATTGTTAATGTTCACCAAAAAAAGATACATGTATACATGTATATATATGTATATACCGTATATGTATACAGTAGACACAAATACCAGGATGTAAACAGAGTTAATTCGAATTCAGATACATATCTGTAAATATTAAAACGAGAACCTTTAAGTGGATTTTGGGATGACGCATTATGTATTATATTTATATATTATTTATAATAATAATTCATTGATTTGGATAGCAGCATTTATGATATATATATCGCACTTGTAATTACTTATCATGTAGTACTTATATATACAGTATACATATATTGATGAGTTTTGAATGTTAAGTACTTATAATATATATATATAAATAAATTCCTTAAGTTAATTATAAATAAATTTCTTAATTAAGAGGTTTTACAGTGAATTCTCAAGGCCTGATTCCAAGTAGACAGTATTCAAATGTCTATAGCAAGAAAGCGTTGCACTGTACATCTTTAGGCTAGCTTAGAATTAATTAATTACTAGCTGTGAAACCCAACCAGCTTGGACGTTATTATTTTAATATATATAATTATTTTGGTACTTTTTGTTATCGTATACACCATGTACAAGGTACATTGCAATAGGACTTTTTAGATTTTATTTTCGGATCCGACTTTAAAATGACATTAATGAATTCAAAGATTTTACTCGATTTGATTGCATGCGATTGCATATCCAAAAAATTTTAACAAAATTCTAAGAAATACACCTCTCTACAAGTCGAATTTGTAGACCGTCCTCTACAAATTTGGCTTGTAGACAGGTGTGTATGTAGAACTTTTTTGCTTTTTCTTAGTTGTTTTTTGCTTTTTCTTCGACCTAATTATCCATTAAGATTGGAATTCAAGTAATTTAATTGTCAGAGAAGCATTTTTCAACCACATTTTATGCGGCTTATGCGGCTCTGAGAACTCGAATAATCTGAATTGTTTCTATTTTGAAGCTTTTTGATGATAGTATTTGGCATATTTAGTTATTTAAAAGTGTAAAAACCAAAACTAGCGTGTTCATTTTTATAATATCTGTTTTTTTTTTTTTTTTTTATTTTCTTCTTTTATCTTTTACTGTTGAATCAATTTCCAGTAAAATTAGAAGACATAATATAAGATAAAAAAATTGAAAAAGGTATACAAGTTTTTGTCTAAATTGTTAAAATGGGAGTCAAATTTTCAGAAGAAAAATTATGCAAATATCTTTAAAAAGTTGCTTAAAATTAAATCGACCGATCCTTGCTTTGCATATGCACAACTTTCTACAACCTCTCATTTTTGGTCTAAAAAGTCCTAATACTATAGATATTGCATTCTATTGCTTGGCTATTTGTCATTGAAAAGTAGCACTGCAACATGTTTATGATGCACTCTAGAGCTGGTTCTATAATTTTTATACTATGATAGACTATACAATTATTTTTAGAACTAGAGTATTAGTCTAAAATCCTGAGTTTATTTCTTAATATGCTGTATGTATGAATGTATGATGGGCCGTCCTGAAGAATTACAGTATACCTGCAGTACCAGGTATATACTGTATCATGATATCATTTAGATCTGACTTCGAGAACTCCCAACATCAGCACATCCAAGGATACTGTATCCCGATACATGTATACGCATTATATCCGATGCATATATAGGCGCCTCGAGGGTGCATTTTTTTTTTGTTAACTCAAGCGGTATTAATCGAGGACTCAAAAAAAAAAAAAAAAAAAAAAAGGATGACTCTTGACTCATAGTCATCCATCTTCATCTAGCGACTTAGTGATCAATGACAGTTATCAATAACCTAATCAGTTATTTTAACCAACCAACACAATTGCCATTTGTTGGTGAAATATGGGTACATCCGATCAAATCATTACCTGGCGTATCACTTCAATCTTGTGAAATAGATTCTTATGGATTCAAGTATGATAGAAAATATATGCTTGGTATTCCGGAGGAAAAATCTTCATCTGGTGATAGTTACAAATTTTTAACTCAACGTGAAGCACCAAAATTATGTTTGATTAAAGTTGAAATAATTGAATCAAAAAATCAGATCAAATTAAATTTTAAAAATAAAAAATTAATAATACCATTAGAAATTGATAATCTAGAATTGAAAAATCTGAAATCATATTCAACTGATATTTGGGGGTTGAAACCAAAAAGTATTGATATTACTTCATTTTGTTCAAGTAATTTTAATGATTTTTTTAGTGGGATCTTAGGCGATAAATATAACCATAAAATCAAGCTATTCACTCCAAAAACAAGAAGAAAAGTTACAGCATCTTTACCAATCCAATCGAATTATAATGAGTCATCTTTTCAAGATTATTATCCTGGGAATATGATTACATCAAAATCATTACAAGATTTACAAAATAGAGTTTGGGAAAGAACAAATAATGAAGTAAACATAGATTGTCAAAATTTCCGACCAAATATTATTATAAATAATACATTAAAAGAATGGGATGAAGATGATTGGAAAAAAATTGAAATTGGCGATACTCACTGGTTAGTACCTTGTAGAAATATTAGATGCTCAATTCCAAATATTGATAGATCGAATGGTGAATTTAATAAATTCCATGAACCTTATAAGACTTTGCAAACTTTTAGAAGAATTGATAAAGGTAAACCTTATTTACCATGTTTTGGAATGAACATGGTAAATTGTGAGAATAATGTTATAATTAACGTTGGTGATCCTGTATATATTATACAAAGAGGTGACCATTTTTATGAAGATATAAGTATTATTAGAAGTCCAAACTAATTGTTTATTATAAATATATATAAAAATAAATGTCTTGTCATTTTTTAATTTTTTTTTTACTTGATATTAGCTAATCTACTAGTATTTAGATGAACATTAACATCCAAAGTATCAGTAGAATCAGCAATTTTATCTAATCTTTCATTTTGTCTTGATACTTCTTCATTAGTAGAAACAGCCAATTTTCGTAATCTACCTACAGCAGCAGAAATACCATCCAAATTATTATCAATTTCATCCTCCATAGCTTCATCTTCACTATCAGCTTCAAATTGATATTTAGATCGTTCGGCTTTATTATGCTGTTTATATTTTAATGCCATATCACTCTTTTGTTGTAAACCACCTTGAACTCGTTTTTGTGATTCAAATGCAGTTTGTCTTCTTTCTTCTCTTTGCATTTGCTCAATTCGTTTTTCGTTCTTCATCCGTTCTTCTCGTTGTTGTAGTCGTTTTTTAGCTCCAAAAGGATTTGATACATGAACTGCAAACATTGATCTATTCAATGTTTTCAGTTCTCTTGCTTTTTCTTCTGCAATTTTATTTTGAGTTTCTGATAATGCTAAATTATGTTCAGTATTTGCTAATCTCTCACCTTGTGAACCTAACATTCCCAAAGTATTTCTACCACTTTCTTCTGCTTCTGCTGCAATTCTTAATGCATTTCTTGTCGAATTAACTGATTGTTGTTTTGTAAATCTCATTTGCCCTTTAATAGCTTCAACGTCTTCATCCTCACTATCTAGTTCTTGCTCTTGTTCTTGTTCTGGATATGCGTCACCTCTTCTATCTAATTCTGATGGAGTATAATTTAATAATTCTTCTTCATCATCTTCATCTTCTTGTTGTGATTTTGATGGTGGTACTGCTCCCATACCTGATCTACCATTAAATTTTCCAGGTTTTGCACCTTTAAATAATTCATTACGATTTTTATCATAAGTATCCATAGTCTCAGTTCGTTCTAATGCAGGTTGTGATCTTGATCCAAATCTACTTTGATATGATTGTTCAGCATTGGCATATGGATTATTGTAAATTTGTTGTTGTTGTGGAGGAGGAGGAGTATTAGTATATGATTGTTGTTGTGTTTCATAACCATACGATGTTGATGGAGCATTTGTATGGTAAGATGGTGGATAAGAAGGGGCTTGACTATTTAAACTTGGTTGATAATTAAGTTGTGCTCCAGCATTTGCATATGGATTTGAACTAGCAGCAGCAGCACCTGGACCAGCTCCATTACTACCTGAAAAAACACCTCTACCTTGACCAGGAATATATTGCTCATCTCTTCTTTGTGCTAATTCTTTTGCATGATCCTGAAATTGATTAAATTTTTTATCACGTTTATAACCTTGATTAACTTTTAAACCAGCATCCAACATTTTTTCTCTATTCTCTTCAGGAGTTAACTCCTTTTTCTTACCAAACATTCGTTTCATTTTGATATTATAATTATTCTCGTTAGTATATGCTTCGTTTTTTTTTTTTTTTTAAAAAAAAGTGTTTGTCAAGGAAGAAAGTTTTTGATGATGATAATAAAAAATTAAGGGTGAAAAAAAATAAAAAAAATAAACGCTGTTAAAATTAATGAATGAGGAGAGGCTGTGTCTTAGTTGTATGTGTGTATGTGGTATTAATAGTAACAATGATTTAAAAGCTTGAAAAATAACAAAAGAAACCATCGGAATTCCGACTTGCCGCTAGAACTCATCTTTAAATTGCCACTATAGCGCTATTAGACAGCTTAGTAACCGGCCCTGCTACTGCTTGAGTTAATTTCATGAAGCAGGACTCGCGCCTGGCCAGGATAAAAAAATATTAATAGTAATAAATATTAAGGGGCGTGCTCATGATGCACGCGCCGCACACTGGCTTAAGCTCAATTAAGCTAGCACAACGTTTAAAGTTTTATAAAAAAAAAAAAAAATTTAGATCACGATTTTTGTCAGTTTTCGGGTAGCGGAATATATATTTAATTAGTAGTCTGGTATATACGTTATTACGACAAATTTTTTCACTTTAAATTTTTCTTTTTTCTTTTTCAGTTTTAACATTTGATTACTGTTACTATTGTATATTAAACTTTATCTTATAATAGAATAAAGAATGAAATTTGTTGCATTAGTGTCTGGGGGTAAAGACTCCATGTTCAATATTTTACATTGTTTAGAAAATGGACATGAATTAGTAGCATTAGCTAATTTACACCCACCAGTAACTGCTAGTGATGAAATGGATTCTTTCATGTATCAAACAGTTGGATATCATGCAGTTAGTTTATATGATCAATGTTTAGGAGTACCAATGTATAGAGCAGAAATTGTTGGATCATCAGTTAATAAAAGTTTAGAATATGCACCAACAAGTAATGATGATGAAACAGAAGATTTATTCAGATTATTAAGAAGAGTCGTTAAAAGCCACACTATTGAAGCAGTATCAGTAGGCGCCATTTTATCAACATATCAACGAACTAGAGTTGAAAGTGTTTGTCAAAGATTAGGTTTAACTTGTTTATCTTATTTATGGAATAGATCACAAGCAGAATTATTAGATGAAATTATTGATAGTGGGGTTGATGCAAGAATTGTTAAAACAGCAGGTATTGGTTTATCAAAAAAACATTTAGGTAAGAGTTTAAAGGAATTAAGAAATGAATTATTTGATTTAAATAAAAATTATGGTTTACATTTATGTGGGGAAGGTGGTGAATATGAAACTTTAGTATTTGATGCACCAAATATGAAGAAGAAAATAATTTTAGATTCTAGTAAAATTATGGAAGATTCAGATGAATGCGTTTCTTATTTATCAGATTTATCAGTAACTGTTGAAGAAAAAGAATGTAAAGATATTAAATATGAAAAAGGATTAGTAAAGATTCCATCATTATTAGATGAACGTCATTTAGAACTATTAGAAGATGTCAAATCAGCATCACCAAAAACAAATTCATTATTTGATAAAAAACAAGTCCAAATTCCAAGTTTGAAAGTCAGTTCAAATCAAGATCGATTATTTATTGCAAATATAACCAGTCCAAACGCATCATCATTAGAAGAAGAAACCAAACAAGTTTTTGAATTATTAAAGGAAGAATTAACAAAAGAAAAGCTAACAATGGATCACTTATTATCTGTATCGCTATTAGTTTCCGATATGTCACAATTTCAAGAAATTAATAAAATATATGGTACTTATTTCACTAAACCAAATCCACCATCAAGGTTATGTATTCAAACCTCATTAAATTGTAGATTACAGTTAAGTGCATTAGCAACAAAAAAAATAAATACAAGAACAGGGTTACATGTTCAAGGTAGAAGTTATTGGGCACCAGCTAATATTGGACCATATGCACAGTCAATTCAATCTGAAGAAATTACTACTTTAGCTGGGCAAATTGGATTAATCCCAACAAGTTTAGAATTAGAATTAGATCCAACAATTCAAACAGTACTAGCATTACAACATACAAGAAGAATTTTAGCAGCTGTTAATTGTGAACAAATGGCATATACTGTTGCGTGTATTACGCAAACTTCATTAGTACCATCAGTAATTAATAGCTGGGAAACGGGATCATTATTAATTGCAGTAGTGAAATCTTTACCAAAAGATGCACAAGTAGAATGGACTGGCCAAGCAATAAATGAATTGTATATCAAAGGAATTCCAGACGAAGAGGAAGACGATGAAGCAAATAAATGGGTGTATCCACCAAGAATTAGATCTAATAATAGTGTTGAATATGGTCGATATGGTACTATAATGTTGACTGGAACTCAACAAGAAATTGATACCCAAGTAAAATCATTACCCAATGTTTTTAATTCTATTTTTTATACTACCGATTTACAAGTGAATGTATCTTTTAATTGTGAAATTATTTATGTAGAAGCATTGTATAATAAAAATGGCGATATGATACCAAATGGTGCTATTGTTAGTTATAGACTATAGATTAATAAATAAATAAACAAAAAAAAAAAAAAAAAATTAATTACAAATTACTAAAGATTTGCGCAAGCGAAATCAACCAGGTACTAGTACTTGTACAAGCACAATAGTTCTTTTCACAACGAATTTTTTTTCCTTTCTAATTTCCTTTTCGTTTTACAATCACTAATAATATATAATAATATATAATAACCAAATACATATAAAATGCCAGCTGGTGGTTTAGGTGCAGTCGATCAAACTTACGACGGTAGTGACTTAAGAATCGCAATTGTTCATGCTCGATGGAATGGCGAAGTTATTGACGCATTAGTTAATGGTGCCAAAAACAAATTAAAAGAATTGGGAGTTAAAGAAGATAATATTGTTATTACATCTATTCCAGGAAGTTATGAATTACCATTTGGGACAAAAACTCAATATTATCAAGGTAGAAAAGATGGTAAGCCGTTTGATGCTTTGATTTCAATTGGTACTTTGATTAAAGGTGAAACTATGCATTTTGAATATATTTCAGAAGCTGTTTCTCATGGTTTAATGAGATTACAAGAAGAAATTAATGTCCCAGTCATTTTTGGTTTATTGGTAAGTTACTAAAAAATTATTATATGCCATCTAAAGAATTGTTTACTAACTAATTTTTTTTCTTTTTTTTTTTTAGACATGTTTAACTGATGAACAAGCTAAAGCTCGTGCCGGTTTAACTTCAAGTGGTCACAATCATGGTGATGACTGGGGTGCAGCAGCAGTTGAAATGGCCACTAAATGGAGAGCAGCTCAACAATAAATGATTGTAAAATCCTTTAAAATAATTAACTAATAACACGGCCTTTTACCATATTTTTCTTTTTTAATTGTCTAACTACATCTCTTCTTCTTCGTCTGGATTCTCTATTCCATTCACCTCGTTTTTGCCAGAATTCGTTTTCCCATTCCTCTTTATTAAATTGACCTGGCGATGCGATTTTAGATAATTGTGATTGTGCTGATAAAAATGCTGATTCTAAATGAGTGAAAAATAACCCTCTTGGTGCTCTAACCCTTGGAACTCTATCTTCTTCAACAACAGCAGCTTTTTTAGACGGTTGTAAATCTTCTGGGGATAATACTGCCATAGCTGATTCCTTGCTATCTGTAACCAAACTTCCAAATAAGCCACCTCCAGTTGAATTTTTTGATGGTTCATCATCAAATAACGATTTAAAACTAGTTGATTTACTAGTAGTTTCATCTTTTTCTTCTTCTTGTTCTGCTTGTTGTCGTTGTTGTAGACCATCAAATGAGATTACTTCATCTTCATTAAAATCGTTATCGAAAGAGGCCACCTTTTCTTCATTATTGTTGTTAATATAATCCTTAGCATAATCATCAAATTCAACAACTTTATCTGAACCTTCCATAGCAGATTTTGGAATGTTTCTCATTGGAATATCACCATCTTCATCATCAAATACCATTGGTTTGATATCATCACCGTCACCACTAAACATAGAATCTAATAATTTTAAAGTAGCATTTTTTTCATCATCATGATTACTATCTTCTTTTAATTTTTCATAATCAATAACTTCGATTGTTGAACCGTGAGAATCTTTCCATTGACCATTCGAATATATAAATGTTAAAGTGTCAAGTGGTCGTTTTTCAACACCCCATAATTTTGTTTTATTATTGAACCGTAGTTTAACTGCTTTACCATTTTTTTTGATAATTCTAAAACTGGCATTATGTAGATTTCTTCTTCGGTTTTTCTTCATTTCACCATGAAATACACCAAAAGTTTTTGGTGGAGGTTGATATAATCTTTTCAACTCATCTGATGTTTTAGTTGGTTCTGGTTGTTGTAATTGACGTTTTTCCCATAATTCTTTATAATCAGGTTTTGCTATATCAACTTTTAATTTAGATCCTTTGAAATTAACATTATTATATGAGCTTCTTAATTCTTGTAATTTTTTTGGTTCTATTTTTATAGTAATAAATCCAAAATAGGTATCTAATATTGGTTTTTGCCTTATGTCGAATGGTTTAGTTATTGTACCAAATTTCGAAAACCTATCTTCTAAATCTTTAATATTTTGGGCTAATTTATCTGATATAGATCCAACATGTAGCCTTACTTCTTCCATTTTTTTTTTTTTTTTATATTTCCTTTAGTCTGCCAATAAATCTGTCTTTAACTAATGTATAGTACAGGTTTTTTTTTTATAGAGTTGATAGTAGAAATTTTTCAAATATTCTAAGCCGCGCGATAGCTTTTAGATCAAAATTGTGGCGATCAATTTAGAATTTTAAACCGGGTAACCAATTTTTTCATTATTCCCAACTCCAAAAAAAAAAAAAAAAATCAACAGACATTTTTTTGTAATAATTTTTTTCATCACCCACATTTTTTATTTTATTTTTTTTTTTTTCATCTTTAAAATCAACCACAAAAAAGAAAATTTAAAACGCCAATTGAAAATAATAAAGTAAAAAATGAGTGATGATGATCAATCAAAACAGGATCATGATGGTGATATTGATATGAAAAATAACATGAATGAATTAGAGTTCAATGATCCTGCAATAAGGTCTCAACAAAATGTCATTGATATTCCGGTTGGAGGGGATGGTGACGAGGAATTAACCATTAATCTCGATGTTGATTTACCCGATGTCGAAGAAATGACAACTTTATTAGAGAATGAACAAGCACAGCCCAGATTCTGGATTAAGACTGCGTTTGCTTATGCAAGAAATGGTGATGTTGAAAGCGGTATAAGTTTAGTTCAAAAAGGAAGATCAAGTATGTATAGCAAAAGAAAAAGTATAGTACAGAATTACTAACTAAAATTTTTAGATAATGAAATTAATTTAACAAATGAACATGATATTGCATTTTTATCAGCATTATGTTGGTTATATTTAAGACAAAAGCGACAAGCACCCTCAGAATCAAAAGAGCCAGAAGTATTATCAAAAGATGATTATCATAAAAAAGCATTAAGTTGTACAAATGAATGGGTTAAATTGGAAGGTCAAGAAACAATGTTAAATTCTCTTGCAAGAGGTGCTGTTCAATTGTCAAAAGGTAATTTTGATAATGCAATAGGAATGTTCAAGCAAGCTGTTAACAAATCAGCTCCTGATAATTTATATGCTCAATTAGGTAAAGCAAGGGTATTTTATGAAAAAAAAAATTATGCTGAATCATTAAAATTGTATCAAAATGTTTTAATTAGTAGACCATCAATTCATCCAGATCCAAGAATTGGGATTGGTTTGTGTTTTTGGCAAATGAATGATAGAGATGCTGCTTTGGCTAGTTGGCAACGTTCTGAAGAATTATATCAAAGTTCAACAAGTTACATGTTAATCAGTTTGGCATATATGGAAAAGGCATTAAATGATTTAAATGCTAAAGATTTTGGTGAAAATTATATTCAGTCAATAAAATACGCTCAAAAAGCTCTAAAAATAGATGATAAAATATCACCTGCATCAACATTATTATCAAGTTATTTATTTTCAAAAAAAGATATGGATAGTGTTATTAGATTGTCACAACAAGCAATTTTAGCAACTGATGCTAAAGATTTACAAGCAGAAGGCTGGTTTTGGAAAGCAAGAGCATGGCATTATAATGAAGATTATGATTCTGCGTTACAATGTTATGAAAATGCAATTGAATTAAACCCAAAATGGACTATGCCAATTGTTGGGAAAGCGTTAATACAATGGACTCAATTAAATCCTGAAGCACAATTAACGTTAGAAAAATTAGTTTCTGAATCACCAAATTCTTTGGAACCTTTATTATTATTAGGGTTATATTATGCAGAGAAATGTCAAGATAACAATACTACTAGTGATAAGTCAAATTTTAAAAAGAGAGCAATCTTGCATTTAGAAAAATATTCAAGATTATTAAAATCATCAAATAATTTACCACCAATTGAGGTTTTATTTACATTATCTAAGCTAACTGAAGATGATATTAATAAAACTTTCGGGATTTTAGAAGAAATTATAAAAACTCAACAATTGAATCATTATTCTGTTCAAGTTTATAATAATATTGGTGTCTTGAGTTATATGAAAAATAATTTAGATGCTGCAGAAACTAGCTTTAAAACTGCTATTGAAAATTTAGAAACATACCCAAATGATGAAATGTCAATTACATTAGAATTTAATATGGCAAGAGTTAAAGATGCAAAGGGAGAATTTGATGAAGCAAGAGAAGGTTATAAATCAGTTTTACATAAACAGCCTGATTATTTAGAAGCAAAAGTTCGATTATTATATTTAGATTTGATCCAAAATAAACCAGATTCTCAAGATGGTTTAAGTCAATTAATGGAAGTCGATGGTGCACATTTAACTATTAGGGCATTAGAAGGTTGGAATTTGAGAAAAAATAAAAAGAATCCTCAACAAGAAAATATTCATCATAAAACAACATTAACAAAATATGACAAGCATGATTGTTATTCTTTATTAGCATTAGCAAATATTTATTTGAAACAAGCAAGAGAAATGAGAGTAATAAAACCAGAAGATCAAGTTGCAAAAGAAAGACAATATCATAAAGCGGCTACTTTATTGCATAAAGCGTTAACATTAGATCCTTATAATGCATATGCTGCACAAGGTATTGCAATCATTTATGCTGAAACAAAGAGACCAGAATTAGCATTACAAATTTTCCATAAAGTACGTGATACTTTAAATGATATATCAATTTATATTAATATGGGTCATTGTTTTGCAGAATTAAAACAATTCCATAAAGCAATTGAATCATATGAATTGGCAGTTTCAAGATTTAGTAATGAAAATAATACTCAACTATTAACATTATTAGGTAAAGCATGGTTTGCAAGAGGTACATCTGAATCAAGTTTTGAAGCATTAAACACATCATTAAGTTATTCAAGAAAAGCTTTAAATACAATGAAAGATAATCCAGGTCTACAATTTAATGTTGCATTTGTACAATTCAATATTGCAGTTTTGGTGACAAAATTATCAAAAATTGATAGAACAAGTGATATGATTAAAGAAGCTAAACAAGGTTTAGAAGAAGCAATTGAAATGTTATATCAAGTATCAAAAAGTAAATATGCACCATTCCCTGATATTAGTGCAAGAGCTGATATGGGTAAAAATACTATTATGAATCAATTAGATCGTGCATTAACGGAGCAAGAATCTTTTGAAATGAATAATCAACAAAAGATTGAAGAATCTAAAAAGAAACAAGAACAAGAACGAGAAAAATTAGAAAATGAAAAGAAGAGAAGAGAAGAACAAGAAGCTAAACGGGAAGCTGAATTAGCAGAAGAAAGAAAGAAATTACAACAACAAGCAAGAGAATGGGCTGAAAGAGCAAAAGAAGAAGCTGAAATGAATGCAATTAGAGAAGAAGAGAACCAAAAAGAAAAACAAGAAAGAAAGACAAAAGAAAAGAAAGAAAAGAGGGAAAGAAAGAATACTGGTAGTGGTGGTAGTAAGAGAGGTGGTACGAAGAAAAAGAAGGTTGATGATAGTGATGATGAAGATACTGGGCCAATACCAAAGAGAGGTGGAAGAAAGAAAGTTTATACTTTATCAAAAGATTATATTTCTGATGAAGATGATATTATGAGTGATTATGATGAAGAAGAAGAAGCTAAAGCTACGGATGATGAAGTGGACATTTCAATGAAAGATGTTGAAGAAGATGATGATGAAAGTAATGCTGAAAAGAGACCTGGTGATGCATTAGAATCTAATAGAAAAAAGAGAAGAATTATAGACGATGATGAAGATGATGATGATGAGAAACAACAAGATGAAGATGATAAAGAAGAGGAAAATGGTGAAAAAGAATTATCTGCTAAACCGGAATCTGATATCGATATGACAGATAATGAAACTAAAAAAGATATTGATAAAGAAGACGAATTGGTAGAAAAAGAGGATAATCAAGAATTATCAAAAGGTGATGAAGATAATAATAAGTTTGTAAAAGAGGATGAAAAAAATGAAGATAAAGCTGAAAAAGATGGTGAAAGTGTAGCAAACGACGATGAAAAAAAGGACATTAACAACACTTTAGATTCTAAAGAAGAAGAATCTAAGAATTAATTTATTCTATAAGTATAATATTTGTTTTTTTTTTATTATTCTCTCTTTTAATTTATTTAAATAAATAATGCAATAAATATAGAAATATACTATTTTGTAACTTATGAAGATGAAGAGTCTTTTGATAGAAATTCTCTTGTATATCTAGCAGAATCATACGCTTTCCTATACAATTGTTGTTCATCTAACTCTAATTTATTTAAAAAATCTGTCATATCAGACATTTGACCTCTAGGATTATTTGCAAAATCATTGATAAGATTTGCCCGTTTCACTATTGTATCAGAAATAACATTAGCTAAGTCAATATCACCAAAAATAGCTAACCACCTTTCAATAATTCTATAAAAAACTTGAGATTGAGAGTTTAAATCAACACTTGTTGGATCCGATTTTAATGCATTAATAACTTTCTGTGATAATAAAGAAGGTTCTAACAATGATACAAACGATTTATTAGATTCTGTGGAGATCCCTGACATTGCTAATAATTCAGCTAACCAAAATGGCAGTTCTAATTTTGTACCTTTTTGAATCTATTAAAGTTAGCCTTTTCTTTAATTTTACTTTCTATTTTTCTGTAAGGGGAAATTTTGGTCATACATCACCTCCAGTTTCACCTTGTAGAAACCCAAGCCCTGGAACATCAATTTCAAAATTGCATGGCATCCGCTGTCCATCTGTAATTATATCTTCAATATTATAATAATTGTTCATTATCTGCTGTTGTTGTATTGGGTTGTGTTCTAGGATTTTAACGCGTTGACAAAAAGTAAAAAATGTTGTGGTGTGGTAAAAAAATAAAAACTTACAGAAGCTAACTAAATAAATTTTCGAGCACGCGTGTAAAATGAATAAACTCGCGGTTTTTTTTTTTTTTTTGTCTCTTAGACTTACCAGTAGTTAATTTATGGATCTAATAGACAGAACGGTATCGATCATATGGAGCCTCAAGCAAGACAGTCAAACTTTCTTGAAAATATGTAAAGCTTCCTTTATATTTGGTGGGTTTAAGTTAGTCAAATTTTTGACTATTATTCAGGGGAAAAGTCATATACTTGGGGCTTATAGCTTTTTAATTGATAAATGGAAAAGAAGAAAAGAAAAGGATATATATATATTGTACAAATATTGTATACTGGCAGACTTTTATAACAAACTGGTGAATAAAATCATACTATAGATATAAATTTGAATTTCCCATGATGCATGATGATTATCAGTAACCTTTATACTTAAAGCGGTTTTTTAAAATAGGCTAGAAATAATAACTACCAGGTATGGTGGGAATTTTTGTCATACATCGCATACTGTATATACAGTACTGGATGTATATCATCATGAACTGAGAAATATGTCTTGAATTAATAGAAAAAAAAAAAAATTTAAAGTTTAGAAATATAAACTTAAGTATAACCATCCAGGATCTTTGAGGATTTGGATTAAAGAACTAAGTGTTTGTTTAATTTAGAAATCTTTCATGTAAAATAGTTTTGTGCAGTTTTACTCAATCTCAGCTTTTAGACCATACCATTCTAATAAATGTTTTAATCGAATATTAACATTAATTCGAAGTTGCAATATACAGTAGTATCCACATTTCTCGAGACTACTAAGATAGACGGGTCCGATGTATCTACTTTATATACATGTATGTACAATTGTATATTTAAATAACTAGGTACTGAAAGCTTATAGAAACTTTGTTCTAAAGAAACTTTAGAGATCTCAGGTTACTCTATATATAGTTTGTAATTCTAGATACGAATTTTTTTAAAAAGGTCGACACCCGATATATTAGATTATATTAATTTTTACCTAAAACTGATCCAACCTATACATACTGTATATAAATATGAATTCATGAATTTAAAATGATATATATCTTAGTCTAAGAGCATAAAAATACATACTATAATTAAGAAATAAGATTCGGTGGAGAAATGACTTATACAGTATATTAAATTTCTAAAAAAAAACTGTTTTTTTCTATTTTTTTTGTAAAACTAAAAGCTTTTTCACAAACGTTTCGAGATTTCTTGAATTATTAATTTGATGGAGCTGACATATCAGTATTTGCAATCCAGGAGATATCACTAAAAGGTTTGTTATAATTAAGTAATTACCCACTATTATAATAATCTATGCATGCATGATTTCTCAAAACTTACAATATTCACTCAGAGTACCAGTGATAAATAAAAATAAATTGCTAGTATAATAGTGGCTAAATTTGTTTTTCATTCCTTTTTTTTTTTTTGTTTTTTGATATGTATGTTAAATTTGGTGTGCAACAATTGTCAATTTTAAATTTTGTCTGCAGGATATATCACCATATAAAATGGGTTTACACTTTATGCATTGATAGAAATATGATTTCATACATCGATATGCTTGATGTGGTTCAATATCAAAGCCATATTTTTTCCTACACAAGCTAAGAAATTCTTACCATGGTATTAATAAATAATTAAAAAACTACTGTAAAATTTACCACTAAAAACAAATATAATGCCTCGCGTGCTCATCTGGATATCTCGTTCCAGGACTTATAAATAAATTAGAGTTGAACTTTTTTTTTTCTTTTCGATGTTTCATAAGCAGAGCAGTAAACCTAAATTAAACGTACAAATTAAATGTAAAAATATACATTGCATAATAAAAAAAAAAAAAAAAAAACTAAATTTAAGGCTTAAGTGAATTGAATTGCCTACAGGTGCAGTGTGTTTTTATACCAATATTTTGGATGCATGCTTCTATAATTTGAAACTTTTTAATGTTTAACGTACTTAAATAACAGGGCTATATACTGTACATGTCAGATTTGACACCTAGTATCAGTCAAATTAAACCAACTTATAGTTTGAAAATTTGGATTTCTTTCAACCTACCTGCACTGCAGGTAGCAAGGGACTTGTTTAATTTACTGTTATAAGCCAGCCTTAGTATTATATAATAGGCTACTATCAAATTTAAATGTTACCCACTTAAAATGAAAAATAAGTTCAAACTATTAAGGCACAAAAACCTTTTATTTTTATACTGGCCTGAGTTATTTCCAACAAAAATGAAAAAAAACTTTATTATGACTATATTGCAAAAAACTTTATCTATAGATTGTCATAATTCTTATTCCTATATCATTCTGGATATACATATATTGGACATTCTCCCGTATTTTCCCCCGAATGCCCTTTTTTTGTTATAATATATATTCTAAATTTTTGTATTATTTTTTTTTTTTTTTTTTTTTTTTTTTTTTTTTTTTTTTCAAACTATTTAAGGTGAATAAATCTTTTTTTTATTATTGTGATATGAAGAACTTTCAAAATAATAAAAAAGTTGAAAGAACTTCAAGTTTACGAAAAAATAATAAACAATCAATGCCAATAACAACAACAACTACTACTACTACCACCACTACTGCTGTTGCTGCTACTACTACTGCAGCCACTACTACTAAAGCTAAAAAACCCATCGAGCCACCTCCACTTCCCCCAGCAAGACCTATAACAACAAGTACTTATAATAATCAAAATCAGAGTAGCAATAAGAAGTTTAATGATAGTTTTGCAAAATTTAATATCGCAGATGTACCAAATTTTGGGAGTCCAGATTCATGGTATCGTATTAAACCATCCAGTAGACGACATCGACCTAGAAGAAAGGCTGTTTCAAGCCATCATAAAAATAATACTTTAGCAAGACATTCTTGGCCAGAGGAAAAAAATGTTAGTTCAATGTTACCTTCAGTACCACCATATTCTCATTCTCACTCAAAATCTTCAAATATAAAAACTAATAATAAAGAATTGTTATCACCAAGTTTACAAAAATTAGCAAAACACCCAAAAATAGCAACATCAGTTATCGATAATAGTAGTGTTAGTATTGAAAAGTCCTCTCTTCCTGAACAATACCAATCATTAGATCCTAATAACAAGGTCGTTAAAACTTTAGGAAAAAAAAATGATAGTGAATCTAAAAATGAAACTTTTGGGTCATTCTTTGAATCAAATTTAAATAATAGAGATTCTCAAGTTGCCAGTACTAATATTGCAGAAGGACAGGCAACTAATGAAATTGTTGAAAAAGTTTCTTTACCATCACCACCAATGATTTCTAATAAAGGAGCTTTTCTTAATAATATATCACATTATCCTTTAACCATTAATACTAATTTAAATCATCCGACACCAAGACAGTCAATCGATGAAAATAATATAATCACACAATTTGATTCTTCAAATACTGTCTCAACTCAGATATCTAACTTATCAAAGTTAACTAATCATACTCACACAAGCTCAGTTGGGTCGGAATCAACACATGCAAAATTATTACCATCACCAAATGAGGAAGAAGATAGAAACTTCTTAGAACAAACACCACCTCTTTCATTATCAAATAATGATAATTTAAGAAAATCTGAGCATGTTTCTATTGATTTAGATGGTAACAGAGCTGTGTATCATGAACAACCTCAAAAACCGGAAGTTTCTATTAATGAGATTAGATGGAATTATTATAAAAATAAAAATATTATTGTTGATAAGGAACTACCAAAGTTACCAGATCAAATTGAAAAGGAATATCAAAAAGAGGATGATTGTGGTAATAGTGAAGATAATGATGGTGATAAGGTATTGTCACCAAGTGAAAGAAGATGGAAATTCTACAAAGAATATGGTCCATTTAAGGGATTTCAGGTAGAAACCGAAGAAGGGGAAGATAAAAATAATGTAGATTTAATTGATACTGAAGATTATAAGCCAATTGAAATATTTGTTGGTGATGAATTGAAAGAGCCAGTTATTGATTTAGTATCCGAGGGTCCAACTAGTGAATTAGAAGATAGTTTATCAAGTTTGAAGGGGTTAACCATTATGCCAGATAATAAATCTGACGAAAATATTGACAATAAATATAAGAACGACAGTATACCTCTAAAAACCGATAATCAACCAGTTGTTGAACAACAATTAGAAAAAACTACAAATAATCCTCATTCAATTGAGTTTAATGATAATGAGCAAGAGGAAGCAACAAAATTAATTAGTGATAACATTACCTCTGTTAATTTATCTGGGTTTAGAATTTCCACTTCAAGCACGGCATTACTAGCGCATGACAGTGTGGATGATGACAATCGACACGATATTAATAATAATGATACAAGTGATTATTTAAATTCAGTTTCAAATAGTACAACTAGCTCTAGAAGAAGAAAAAGTGAATGTTTAAAAATACGAGAGTCTATTGATTCTAAAAATTCAATTACAACGAATATATCATTGCCAGCATTTATGAGTGACCACACAACAACAACAGAAACTAATAGACATTCAGAAACGGCTAGACCTATGGAGTTAAATGACACCAATACAACGACTGCAACAAACTTTGCTAATTTATCATCAGTATTATCATCAAATGATACCACATTACCATGTTCATCAATAAATTTACCAAAAAGACGATCCAGTGGTCATGCATATGCAACAAGTGGATTTTTACATAATGATATTATATTACAACAAGCACCAGGTAAAAATGCCAAAAGAGTTTGGAATTTTGCTAGAAGTAGTTTATCACAAGAAGTTAACATAACTTTGCCACAATCATCAAAATTACATACATCGCAACTTGGGTCACTGAGTGATAATGATGAACATGTTACCCATAATGGTTTAGATACTACTAGTGAAACTCCAACAATTGCTGTTAATATAGTGACTAATAAAGATAATATGAACCATCAACAGCAATCTAGTGATGCCCAGTATACTTTTAATATCCATGCTGATGTTTATAGCAGTGCTAAATTTACTTTCAATATCTATTAAAGAGGATTAAAATTTCTTCTAATACATTTTATAACCTCTTAAATTTTTTCTCTTTACTTTGTATAATGTGAATAATAGTAGAGTTTGCAAAAAATATAAATAGCTTCTTTTCCTCTTTAATTAATAATTAATAACTAATAGATTAATGTTTTATATCTTTAAAAATATAGAAATTAAAAACCAGAAATAATGAAGAAGAAATATTTATATCCAATATACAGTATATACAGTATATACAGTATATACAGTATATACAGTATATACAGTATATACAGTATATATAGTATATATAGTATATATAGTATATATTCTAATATGTACAATATTGTATGTATATCGTAACGCTTACACGAGGTTATATATGCCAAATATATACTGCATACTGTATAAATTAACAAGTAAATTTCAATTGTATTCTGTATTCTGTATATTTATATGACAGCATCTAAAAATATAACTTA
The DNA here is from genome assembly GCA_030564325.1 of Blastobotrys capitulatus. Taxonomy (NCBI): domain Eukaryota; kingdom Fungi; phylum Ascomycota; class Dipodascomycetes; order Dipodascales; family Trichomonascaceae; genus Blastobotrys; species Blastobotrys capitulatus. The sequence continues at coordinate 3,832 of JAJLUL010000143.1, read as the reverse complement.
ACTAGTTGTACACTCTACATCATATATATGTTACCTTAAATCATCAAAAATAGAGCTATAAAAATGGAATATACAAAACATATATACGTTGACTGACAACTGTAAATTTAGAGGGATATCGATACCTACAGTATACATACAGTCTGTATGTATGCATGGCCCGGTATAGATGTTTAAACATATAAGAGTAGGATAATCTATTATAACTTCTATGGCCGAAACAGTTAATTAAACTATTTAACCACATTGGCTAAACCTCGTGGTGTGATACTTTAATCATTTCGAAATTTACCAATAAGTATGGAAAACTTAGAAAAACTTTACTATATATATATGTATATACTGTATATATCTAAGTAAAACATATACATATGTAACATTATATTTCATTGCAAGCATATGATATCACTAACTGTTCTAACAGTGTTTGAGATCTATGATAAATTTCTTAAATGAATATATAACTCTCCCAGGCATAAACACCGACAATTGTGTCTAGTTCAATAAATAATTAACAATATACGGTATATAAACTCAATCACTATAACGTTATATATACGACAGTGACTAAAGATAGAAATAGGCACACATAAGCCCAATTGTTAAGATAAATTATCAAGATTATGATAATTGATTAGAAAACCTCAATCTCTATGGGAACAGGAATTAAAGGATCTTTGCAATGGTAAATGTTTAGGTTGTCACAACTAACAGGTATCAGTGTGCACTGATGCTTTTGTAGGTTTAAAGAGAAAAAAGGATTAAAAGAGACAATACAACAGTTATCAGTGGTAAATGCTCTTCATTGGTCATAATAAGGCTTTACACGTAAATTTAAATTTTGTATAGATAACTTTCTCATTATAAGATATCTTCTTTACTTCAATCAACTAGTTTGAGACTAACTAATTAATCGTATATTTGGTAATCACCTGTAGTATGTAAGCCACTCGAACAGGTACTAGTTATCCACAATAGCAATACTGTTTGGTTAAATGTAAAACATGTTGATAGATTAGAGCCAATTAAAGATATAAATTAGTTTATTATTATAAAGTTAAAGAGAGGAGAAAGATTAATACATTAATTTTTCTTTCTATAAAAAATATATACGTGGCAGTATTGGCTTATTCCTCCGACAATAATCACTTGTACCACTTGACAAAACAACAATATAAATTTAAGGCTTTCTATATCATAGGAAGTCGGCAGGTTTTAATAATGAATTGATGGGAAATTCTTGCATAGGAAAGATTGATCAATTTATAAAATATAAGTAATATAAATTATTACAAAGCATCTAAAAAGAACTTTCAACAAACAATTATAAGTATTGCCTAGACTTAAAACACAAGTTCTTTAGGAAATAATTTAACTATAGCTCATACATCAACAATAAACCAACATTTGAAAGTCCGAACTTTTGGTATTAATTGTCTATAGTAGTTAATAATAAAACACAAGTAAAAGAATAAGAAGATATCAATATTATAATTCATCCATGGATAAACAAAATGTCCTTTTTAGTATTTTTGTTATGCCAGAATTATAATGTACATGTATATATACAGGATATAGAGTAGCCATGGCAACTATAAAGGGGTCAACTACAATGATCAAACTTATACAGTATATACATGTATATAGCATAGTAAAAAATAATTGACGAAAAAAATAAACAAAAACCGTAAATCATGACAAACATTTGGGATTAATTGGTAAGAGTTGCTAAAATTTGTTATTTTTAAGACGAGAGGAGAATACTTGAGCAATCAGAACATCATAATTAGTTAATCCATCTTTTTTTTAACAAGGTAAATTAAACATATGTACGTAAAATGCTCAAGACGGCTGATATGTACTATCTGCATACCACAACTAGATTGAAATAAATCTAAAGGTTAAATATTTGACATTGAATAATTAACCATGTACACAATACTAAATAAAATATTAATAATTCTCATAAACATCAATCAAATTCGCTTTTAATATAACTACCTATGTATATTTATACTCAAAGTTTTAATATGTTAATATTTATAGTTAGTTATAACTGAATTCTTTATTCCTTTTATAGATATATGAAAAACAGGATTTGTCCAATTACTTAATAAATAAGTAGTTTTTATCTTAATTTAGTGTACTATAAATAAAAAAGAGAGACTTTGATATATATGTTTTTAAGTTATATAAAAGATAAATGTATATGTATATATAGTAGTAAAAAATAATATCTGATTAGTATTGCAATTGACAATCGAAATAAATATTGGACGTCATAAACTATATTTTCTAAATTCAGGAAGCTTGAAAAGTGATTTAACGGATTCAAAGAACAGTTGCAATAGTGGTTGTTAAAAGAAGCTCTAAATAATGAAAAGTTAGTTGTAAAAAAAAAAGAAAGAAGACATTAAAGTTTTCTGAGGATTAAAACAGGTTGGTGATATCAGCATGTCGATACTATAAAATATATATATAGTGTATATACTAACAGTACTATATACATGGGCTGCATCCTATAGGTTTATTAATTAAATGCATGGGTACCACGTGTAATGTCATATACAACATGTATATAGTACCAATAAACAGCGCTAGCGCTGCCAACGCTAGTACATTCTATGTTCAAGATACAAATTTAATTTACTGTATATATACGGTGGTATACATACAAGTTGTATAGTGTAGGTTAACATTAAACTCACTATAATAAAGTGTGAATACTAATTATTCAATAATATTATTTAAATCCATAAATTTGTATATATCAATTAAAAAAATTATAAAGGTCGACCAGATCCAGAAATGCCTCAAAATCATAGACAAAGCTTTTTGCCAGAACTCTATAGATATTCATGTAACGTTAAATATATCAAAGCCCCTATTACAGCCAACAACGTTCGGGCGATAGGGCTTATATATATATGATGTGAAAGCAGAAACTTTATAGGTTGTTTAATAATTATATACTTTAGGTAACATATGGTATATATCGTATGTTTTTGATATATCACATTTCTAGTTTAAACTTATTGAGATAAATAATGAAAATACAAACTTAATAAACAAAATAATATATTAAACAAAAATAATTGAACTTATAGTTGTTATATAAAAGAATTTTAAAATAAAAACCATGGAATTGAGCTCTATTTATAATTAAATATCCATCAATTCCAACAATACAATAATAACTAAAAATAGTAACATATAGAATATACTAGATACTTCCATCAATGATAAAACTATCTAGAATAAACTAAACAACATATTGATCATAATCATATATTGTATGGTTATAATATATATATATATATATATAGAACCATCTAGAACTTACCATAAACTTCTAATAAATCTTCAGTAGTTGTTCACCAAACAAATAAGAGCTTTCCATACTGAAAGCCAACAATAACTTGGTGAATTAGACGACTTGTAATAAACACTTTGTTAGAAGATGTGGCTTGTCAGTTTAGATAATCAAGATTACAGTTTTGTCCCTTATTGGGATTACATGTAGACAGTAAAGAAGTTTTTAGCTAGAGCATGAATGAAAACAACTCATACGTATGTCTTAATTAGCTCATGCATATTATATCTCTGGTTTAATTAGTTTTCATGTATATATATAAAAGGTATGAAGTTCATTTTCTTCCTTTTCACTGAAGCAAACATCATAATACTAATTTCCAAATATCTTAAAACCCTGTAGATACTAATTAATCCTGGATTTTATATATTCCAGTTAGTAGCAAATCTCTTAATAGCGGTAGTGATACCATTATATGTTTTTTTATCACCAAAAATTTATTATTATATATTGCTTCTC
>JAJLUL010000142.1:0-55637 GCA_030564325.1 Blastobotrys capitulatus | reverse complement strand
TTCAATTTTTTGATCTTATATTATATCCCTTAGTTTTTTCGAAAATTGATTTAAAAGTAAAAGATAAAAGCAGGAAATAAAAAATAAAAAATATATTATAAAATTGAACATATGTTAATTTTGATTTTTCACTTTAAATAAACTACATATGGCAGAATTTATCATTAAACAACTTGAAATTAAAAACAATTCAAATTATTCGAGCTTTCAGAGCCGCGTCAGCCGCATAAAATGCGGTTGAGTAAAGCTTTTCTGACGACTAAATCACTTAAATTCGAATTTTAATCAATAATTCAGTCGAAAAAAAGCAAAAAACAACTAAGAAAAAGCAAAAAAAAAGGCTCTCTATACACCTCTATACAGGTCAAATTTTTAGAGGAGGAGCTACAAATTGGACTTGTTACAAGAGTCTCAGGTGTATTCTTCAGGATTTTGTTAAAATTTTTTGGATATGCAATCGCATGCAATCAAATCGAGTAAAATCTTTGAATGTCATTTTAAAGTCGGATCCGAAAATAAAATCTAAAAAGTTCTAATGTTAAATTTGTACAATAAAATGTACGTATATCAGATATATATAAAATTATAAAACCCAGGAATTGCTGATATATTTATATTTAAAATATTCATCTTCATAGTTGTACAACAAACATTAGAGTTTTCTTTCAAACTCAGAATGCAATATGAGTGAAGTGCCAATTGAGTACATACCATTGCTTGCAACTTAAATATTATATATATATTTTAACTATAGTGCATTGGACGTGTAGCAGTTGCAATGATCTGTAGTTAACTAATTTTTACGACATTTACGACTAGTCAACGACTGCAAGCAGTTTTGGATGTAGAAACGTTGAATTTCCACTTGGTTTTTGCTTAATAATAAGCCTCGAACCTCATAATTCGATATATTAGTCCTGTAGCCCCTTTTTTAAGTAGTTAATCGTAACTAATATTGATATTGTAATTGACTGAAAAAAAAAAAAAAAAAAACTTACTTTTGACAGACCTCTGCTGCCCTGGTGGCTAGTAACTGGTATACTGCTGTCATGATAGGTTTATTTCTTGTTAACAATTAACTATACTAGTTCGAGTCAGATCATTCGAAGCAGCTCAAATTTTGAAAAAGAAAGTATCAACATTGCAAAGCTTTAATGAATTCAAATCTAAATATAACTATAGGCTCTGTATATGTATATGTTTTTATATGCCATCAAGTTGTTGACATCCTACATATATATAACCCCCACTACTATCTAAAAATGCAAAAATCTATATGGTTGGAGGTGTACCTCCGACTCTAAACCGCGAGACTACTGTAAACTAGTACTTCTACTTGAGAAAAATTCTGAACTCGGATCTGATGCGGCTGAGGGCTCCGCTGGTTAAGCTGAGGTAAAATCGGTAGTTTAAATGATTAATTAAAGTTAAAACAAGGTACAGTACTGGTCTAGTAATTAAAGTTAAAACTCGCTCTAATGAACAATAGCTTACAAAATCACCTAACGATTATCATTTCTTTCACTAGCAGACCCACTCAGGCATAGATTTTAGGACTTTACTCTAATAGTAAATAACCATTGCTTAGAATATGTAGAAACAGGGGGCGAGTGGTGGGTCTACGTCAAACATATATCGATCACTTCACTTATCTTTCAATGGGCGTACAATTTGTACGTACAACGTGAAACTATAGAAACTAGAAACCAGTTACCAACCTGATAAAGACTTGCTACGAATCGCTATTAATTATAAAAGCGACAAAGAAGTAAGAATTAAACAGGAAACAAATTTCTCTAATTAACATACTAACAATATTTTAGGTGAGAAAATATTAGGAAACGTTGTCGTCTCACTAACATTTAACGAATCTCCTAACGAAGCTTTAACTATTACAAATAACATTACAAAACAATGATCCCACTATCTAAATGAAAACTCCGAATTATTGACAATTTAATAATTAATAATTATAGTAAATATTATTAAATAAACCTTTCCTCGCAATTCTTAACGGCATCTAATAGCACTATTAACTGCATAAGTTCTTTGAATTTATTATTAGATTTGTTTCGATACTTTAAAGAATTTTAACATAAAACTCCTTCATATTAATCTAATAATAATATTGTTATGAGATTACCTCCTCTAATTAATTAATTAATTATTAATAATAGTTATTACTAAGCTTTCAATAAATCTGGTTCTAAAGATCTTACAATCGATATATATATGTAATTTTATGTATATGTAATTTTATGTATATGTAATTTTATGTACATATATATGTATACATAATATATATATTTTCTCTCTCTTTGTATTACATGCGAAGATCTCTTAACATATATATATATATTTCTCTTTATAATCTATTATATGGTCTTTACGACAAAACCCAAATGGCAGATTAAAACTATAGATATAGTTGTCATTAAATGAAAATCCTGATTAGAAAGAGAATTACAAATATCTATAAAACAAGAATTAGACCAAACCTTCAAAATCGTACATAAAGAATTGCAAGGCTACGAATCAATGGAGACCCTCAACTCGTCAATAGTTAGAGGATATACATATATATATATATTAACCAGAACCAGTAAAAAAAATTGGTATGACGATGGTTGTATTTCACTAGAATACAAGACACAATTACAAAAACTAACATATTTACCAGAAAAAGATTACTCAACTACAATACTACATATGTAGAAAACCCTTCTCTATATCCAGTAGTTTTTAACGAGACCAACATAATAAATACAAATCTACCACCTACATGGTCATATATATCAGACATTGATAAATGTCAACGGTTACCATCAAAATACCATATAAAGTCCAACAAGTTTATCGATCACTTATATCAATAATTTACATCAACCAACTAATTCAAAACATTACGAAACTTTGGATATTTTAAAACAATCTTTACACTCGACAGGCCTAGTTCTGCATTACACTTTATAAATAAGCCTCACATATCACAGCAACTAGAAGATGATTTTCTAAATGACGACCTACGACAAGAATTTTTTATTAATATGAATGTAGATGCTCTTACAGAATCCAATGACAATCCTCATGGTTTAACAAGAAACGGTATACTACTGCGTTAACAATATTGCCATCTGCAATATTTAGACTATTTCTTATCTATTACGCCCCCAAAACCATTAAAATTGAATTGGGTTCATGAAGATTTTAATTTTGAATCGACTATTAATGATCTGGAGACTCTAAAAGTAATACCGAAAATTGAAATTATCCATCTAGATGTATACTGAAATTCAATATATATTCTGGTGCACCATGGCACCTTAAAGGAACAAATAATGAGAATTCATATAATATTATATATATAGCATCAATTTTTTATTTTTTTGATATCATATGCACACGTTCGAAATATAAGCAACCCTATGTTATCCTTCAAAGCAATCGTTGATCCAGATGCACATGAACTAAATACCCCAGGAGAAGATTACAATGGAATAAAATACCAGTCAATATCGTCCAACACAGAAAAATGGCATTATTATTCTATGGTTTAGAACCTAACGATTCACTAATAATTTCAAGACAAAATATTAAATTGAACAAGATAGAACTATAATAATAGCAAACACATTAGAACAACGGATAGATCCATTTGAATTAAAAGACAAAACAAAACCCAGCCATATCAAATTTTTAACCTTTTTTATGTCACCTACACTTAAATATGATAACATCTGATAACAAACCTTATCAACAAACTCACTGGATAGAATCTACCCTACAAAAAAAGTATTATATATTACCACAAGAAATATGGGACATGATTTTAAATTTAACGAATCAATATTGTGCAATATCTCCGAACGAAGCTATAACTATCAGAAATGATCTTATAAAACAAAAACCCCTCTATTCAAATGAAAACTCTGAATTATTCAATTTGCCAATTTTTATATAATCATATATACAATGTATATACAGTATATTATCAATTAAACTTTGTAAAAATAATCTTTATATACAACAACAACTACTTGCTATCTTCCGATGCTTCGACCTATCATTTCCGACTTAGCGTATAACACTATAACATACAACGGTTACACCTCCAACCACCTATATGCGTAGCGAGGGAGTCGAGCTCGCAAAGGAATGCTATACGTGTAAAACATAACATTACTTACCTTTTATGTACCACTAGAAACCGGTTACACCTCCGACCACCTGTATGCGTAGCGAGGGAGTCGAGCTAGCGAAGGAATGGTATATATATCTAACCGATCATCAACATCTTCAGCTATATCGATCTTTGAGAATCAAGATACCAACTATATTTTTGCCAAAGTTCAATGTAAACAAAAAAAAAAAAAAAAAAAAATAATTAAAACAAAACTAATTAATATTAATAAATAATTCAACCTATTCTAATGATTTACCAACTCTAGTATGGAAAAAGAATTTTCTACCATAATTAATTGAATTAGCAAGTATTAACCCACTCAACAAAACAGGTCCTGGTCGTAATTGTTTTAATGATGCTTTACCATTTACCATCAAATATAATAAACTCCAAGCACTTGTAAAAACCAGCACCATTTGTTAAATCTCCATCATAAATTATAAACCCACCAATAGCAAATGCTCACTAGAACCTAACACCTTAAATTGATCCTTTTGCTAGTCTATACCGTGACCATGAATATTTAGCAGCCTTTGGATATATTGCAAGTATTTTATAAAGTTAGTAGATCATCTTTTTTATTCTAAAAAAATATATACATATACTCACAAGCTGCAGATGCTGTAGCAGCTGCTAATGGTGTTTCTGAAGATTTTACAACCAGTCCATCTGATATGGTGTCATTGGAGGTAGTGTTGATTGATTGAAATTATTGTTATCGTTCATATAATTTGATTATTACAAAATGGTGTTGTTTAGATTAGATTTATCTTTTTGTTCCAAGAACAATAAAAGCTTGCGCACACACACTGAGAAAAAACAAAACGTGAAAAACCCACAGTATTAATAAATAAAAAAAAAGCTTGAGATGATGAGCACGGCTGTAGCAAATGCATCCGATGCATGCATGCGCTTTGTTTTCAGTTTAAATTTAACTTGATATTATTATTTGACTTGTTAAAATGACATCTACTTTTTTGACTTCTACTACTCAAAGCAAGAAAAAAGAGAATCAATGCATATACCAATAGAAATTTTGGAAATAATTATTGAATATATGAATGATGATCGTCATGATGGTGAAGAACATATCCTAATTTACACTTTAGTAAACCATACATGGCTGGATTTAATTACAAATATTGAATATCGCAATGAAAGACGTAACTTCCTGTTAATCAGAAAACTCTACCTTTATTATAATTTTAGACATACCAATGAAAAACTATCTTCAAAAGATATTAAACGATTGAATGAATGGTATTTTAGTAAATTCAAAGTTTTTACAGGTAATTTTATGCCAAATCTTAGCCATCACTGGTGCAAAACAGATCAAGAAGCATATTATAATAGTATCAAATGGGCTTATAGTATTGGAATTCAATTCAATTTACAGCATATAGATATCAAACCAAAGTGGGAGAAATTAGTGTTAGATTTATTATTAAAGGATAATAAAACAGTAGCTTGTTCAGCTTATTCACAATTATATCGTGATTATGGACCACAAATTGTTGAATATACATTCGATTATGATGATTTGGATTTCATACCAAAAGGAATCTTTAAATTATTACCTAGTTTGAAAATATTAAATTTTAATCTAGAAGGTGTTGAGCTGGATTTATATCAATATAAAGCTGACCCAGTAATTTGGGAAATATTTAACAATTTAAATGAAATATATTTTACTGATTGTACAATTAAACCAAATTCATTTAAATTAATTGAAGAAAATTTGGATAGCATTGAAGTAATTGGTATTGAATTCAGATGTCAAAAACGAGGTTTGAACCATGGCTCGATTAAAAACTTTAAAGAGCTTATTAAAAATCGAAATCTGATTTATGTAAAACAAATTATAGTTAATAACTATGGACTATCTCTTAAGATTATAATGAGCTATAAAAACAATTTTTTCAAAAAAAAGTACTTAAGAGAAGTATCTTTGAATAGTGACCGTGATATTGAAGAATTATTAGAAAATTCCAAATTAAATTTGGCGATTTTGGAAGTTTCAGAGATTTTAACTTATTCATTTAAAAATACAAAAAATTTTAGTTTATGCTGTTATATATCATCTGAATTTTTCAATGATAATTTTGGATCTCATTTAGAAAAGATATATATGCCAATACCGATTACTATACTTAACCTTGAATTTTATAGTTATATATCATATGAGGCTAAAAAGCGATGCAGTGTTAATAATTTAAAGTACTTCCCAAGCATACAAACATTGATAATGACAGAGCCTCTAAAGTTATACCAAGAAAAAATTGACATTCAATCAAGATTAGTTTTATCAAATATTAAAAGATTTTCATTTGAGGATGATCATATTCATGAACAGGACAATGATCAAATTATAGAGTTATTAAAAGAAATGGAATCAATTGAAATCTTATCAATTAAATCTTGTACAAAAAAAAGATTAGCGAAAATTATTGAATATAATACACCAATTATAAATTTAAAATATATAAATCAGGTTGAATTTTTTACAGCAGAAATCGTTTTATCAAAATATAGTTGTAATGGAAACGGTTTATTTGAAATAGATTTACGCATGTTAAATAACATATTTCATACAAAATATCTAGAACATTGTATTATTTATTTGTTAGATAATGGGTTTATATTGGATGGTGAATACTTCGGTGTCAAAAGCTTTGAGCCCATTAAACCTTTAAGCCATTTGGAAGTAGCTTCATATTTTTTAAAACAAATTAAACATTTATATATTGATATAACACTGACTTGTGAATCAGATATTTTTGATCAATTTGTTGATTTGAAAACTTTATATATTATATCAGATGGGATTCAAATTGATGAAAATTTATTGACAGAGAAATCTAAACATTTATTTAGAAATTTGAAAAATATCCATTATTTTAATAATAGAAAAGATCAAGATGAATTTTTAAGATCTAGGAGGAGGCAGAGATCGTTCTTTTGAAAATTAATTTAAATTGGGTTTGAAGTAGCAAATTATAGCTTGCTTCATACTTCCATATTAAAATATTACAGTTCAATTTATAACAAAAGAAATATATACTGTATATACCATGAATTTACATGCTCATATTATAAGTTCTTTTTCTCAAAAAGATTATAACAATGTAGCTCCAAAATTTTATTCCAGGAATAAAAATAAATATGTTTAACTTTGAGTAAATTATTTGATCCAAATTTTTATCTCCCAAATTATCACAATTTAAATTTATCCTTTCATATATGGACTATAGAAGATAGTATAATGTATACTGTTTAAAAATTAATTAATTACTATAGCTTGAAATTAACTGATACTGTCACGATAAATTTTAGAAAAAGAATAAATGGGAAATGTAAAAAAAGTTTAAAAGATTTTTTTTATATTAAATTTATATCTATAGTTTATCTAATAATTTTGTCCTGAATCATTAGTTGGATTATCTTCTGAAAAATCCCTATTCAAGACCCTGGTATAATAGTTCGACAAATCAATTATTATTAATTTTGTAATAGATTGTGCATAATCTCTTGAATCTTGATGATATTTTTCCTTCTGTTCTTCTGTTCTGGGATCAAAACCACTTGTTTGGAACTCAATATAATCATTAATAATTGTTGCTAAATTCTTTTATCTACCCTATAAATTTATCGTTAGATTCTTAAGAATTCTTCTTTTGTTAGCTAAAAGTTTGAGTGAAGTCTTCCGGAATTCTATTCTAAAAAAATTACAGGATCTGATGAAAATACATCTAATTGATACCATCCATAACCAGCTTCCATTCTTTCTAAAGTTGCAACATATAAAATATTTTTTTTCAATTGAACATTATCTAAATAAATTCCAAAAATTTTATCATCAAAATCTTCAGTTGTTGAAATTAATTTCCCACCAGATTCATAAATACTAACTCTTAAATTTGGTTTATATAATGCTTTTTCATTTGAAGTTTGTAAAGTATATAAATGAAATACTGCATCAGTTTGTCTATCAACTTTAAAATGAATATCTTGACGATTTTTCCCATCCCAACCATTTGATGTTGATCTTAAAAATTTTGATGAAAATTCTGGTTTTAAAGGTTCAATAATACATTCATTATCATTTGATGCAACAACTAATTCAAATTCTCCTTTAATATTAGCAGAATAAGTTGAAACAACTGCTGTATAACTACCAGGTTCAATTAATTGATTAGTTTCTGCAGAACAAGCTCCAATAACATATTGTTCACTTGATGCTAATAAATTTTTTGTTTCACAACCTCTAATTGGTTTACCTCTACTCCAAAATATTTGAAGATTTAATGGAAATTTTGTATTACTAAATAAAAAAAATCCAATTTTTGTTTGTTTTTTTATTATAATTTTAAATTGAGGATTTTTACTATAAGTTGGTAAAGCCCATGATCCTCCAGATGTATCAATATCCCATTTACCATTAATTGATATTTTATTTAAATATTGATCTTTTGCTCTTTTTAAATCAATTTGATCATTTGAATATGTTGTAAAAGAATATTGAATTAATTTCATACTAGTTTCAACTTCTTGAGATTTTAATATAAATAAATAAGTTGTATTTTTTGGTATTTCAATTTCAATTGTAATATAAGAAGTATTAACACTTGGACTATCAATAATAACTGGTGCTGTATAAGGTATCATCATTTTATAATTTGTATTATAAACAATTAAATTCATATACCCATGAAATTTTGGACTAATATATCTAGTTAAATGAATTAATATTTTTGTTGAATTATTATTATTATTATTTGTTATAATAAATTGTGGTGATTTTGTATAAGAATAAGATTTTATCATATCAGAAACACTCCAAGTAAAATTTAAATTATTATTAAATTTATACATTTTTGGATTCCAATTTAAATATAAACTTTCAAAATACATTCTTATAGTATCAAAATCCATCCAAAATGATCCATTTAATGGATTATAATTTGGTAATGCAAATCTTGGTATACCAGATTGATCTTTCCAAGGATTTCTAATTAATACTCTTCTTTCATTATTTGATTCTTCCATATCAATAATAGTATAATCATGAACAGGAATTAATCCAATTTCTTGTCTTGCATCATGACCAGTACCAATACAAGCAATTAAATTTCCATTTTTCCAATTATTATAAATTAAATCCCAAGATTTTTTTATAGTAATTGTTGGATCTTGTCTTGGAGTTGATAAATGAATATAACTTGGAATCCATCCACTAAACATAAAAGTATCTAAACATGCATGTGAACCTTCAAAATTATATCCACCCATTACTTTCATATAAGCTTTTTCAAATAATGCAGGCCATAACATATCATTTTGAGATTTAACAAATAAACTTCTATCATTTTTACTTGATGGTAAATAATCATCAATTATAACTCTTCTATCAGTACCATTAAAATGTAATTTAATATGATATTTACCATTTAAAGATTTTTTCCATGGGAATAATCGTTGTTTTAAAATTGTTTGACCAGTTCTTTCTTCATAATTTGATATTGATAATAATGATGCAACAACTGAACAATCTTGTAAAGAATCTTGATATAATAATGTACCATGATCAAACCAATTTTCAATATTATTAATAGCTTCATAAGATCGAATCCATTCATCAAATAATTCATGTTGTTTTGATGATAATTCTAATTTACCATCAGGATCTTCAAATTCTTTATTATTTTCTTTTAATAAAAATTCATCATCAATTGGATCATTATTATCTTCCCAAGGATAAAATATTCCATGTGGAGTATTACTACCCATATATAATAATTTTTCATTATGATTTAATTTTTTTTCTTTTATTTTCATTGCTAAATTATATGTATCATTCATATAATTAATTGTTGATTTTCTATTTTCTTTTGAAACATTATCACAAGCTATACTTAATTTTTCTAATGATTGTAAGATATCTGTAGTAGCATTTTTATTATCATTTAAAGAAGCTCTATATAATGCTCTTGAACGTAATAATCGAGCTTGATCGATTTCCATCTTATCATATCATGTAGTATTTATTATTATTATTGTTATTGGTGTTTTGATTGTTGTGTATAAAATATTATTATTATCATCATCAAGCGTATGCAAACCACTTTTGGGAGCAAAAAAGAGGGGGACAAAAAAAAAAAAAAATCCTCAAAACACGAAAAATTGAAAATAAAAAAATTCCCTAATTGGGATAGAACAATGACCAATTTTTATTTACATTTAGTACTTCAAACTTCAATCTTAACTCAATAGATCCATACAATCACCACCCCCCTTTAAATTCAGACCCTCAAATAAAAAAAAAAAACTATGAATTATAAAAAGAAACAAGTTAGCATGTCAAAATTACAAAATACTATTAAACAAATTCGTCAAATACAGGAATTAAAAGATTCATATCCAAATCAATCAACTACCAAAATGTCACCAATTAAAATAGATTTACCATTAATTATTGATTCTTATGAAACTCCAACAAGTACACTTCAACATCAAACAGAATCAGAAATTATTCCATTTTTTGAACAAACAACAATAGATGATTTAACAATAAAAAGATCAAAACATTATAAATTTTGTAGAAATATGATGGAAACTTTACCATTTCAATTTAGAGTTTTAGATGCATCAAGACCTTGGATGATTTATTGGTGTTCAAATGCTTTATCATTATTAAATGATGATATTAATGATTTAAAACCAAGAATTTCATCATCAATTTTATCATGTCAATCTTCTAATGGTGGTATTGGTGGTGGTAATGGACAATTATCTCATTTAGCTCCAACATATGCAGGAATTACTGCTTTAGCATTAACAGAAGATCCAATTACTTGGTCAAAAATTGATAGAAAAAAAATGTATAAATTTTTAATGGAAATGAAACAATCAAATGGTAGTTTTACAATGCATAAAAATGGTGAAGTTGATACAAGAGCAAGTTATTGTGCATTAGCTATTGCAAGTTTATTAAATATTTTAACACCAGAATTAACAGAAAATTGTTTAGAATTTATTTTATCATGTCAAACTTATGAAGGTGGATTTAGTGCTATTCCTGGTACTGAAGCTCATGGTGGTTATGCATTTTGTGCATTAGCTGCTTTATGTATATTAGGATCACCAAAAGATACAATTAATAAATTAAATATCAAATCTTTAACAAAATGGTTAAGTTCAAGACAATTATCAATTGAAAAAGGTTTTTCTGGTAGAACTAATAAATTAGTTGATGGTTGTTATAATCATTGGGTTGGTGGTTGTTGGGCTTTATTAGAAAATGCATTAGATTGTTCATCATCAAGTTTATGGGATCGTGAAGGTTTAATGAATTATACTTTAGTTTGTTGTCAAAATGAACAAAGAGGTGGATTAAGAGATAAACCAGGTAAAAATCCTGATGGATATCATACAAATTATACTTTAGCTGGTTTATCTGGTGCTCAATATGTTTATACTTATTGTGATGATAACAAAGATAGTAAATTAGGTGATTATGCATTTAATTGGAAATCAAAACCTTTTGAATTTAAAAATATTGAAAATTATAATATTGATTATGTTAAACCAATTAATCCTATTCATGTTTTACCTGAAGGAATTGCTGATAAAATGCATGATTATTTTGTTAATGAAGGGAAATTGGAGTAGAGAGTTTGGATTTTATTATTATTTAAGATAATGCATTGTGATTAATATTATTATTATAGAAATTTTTGAAATTTTTGAAATTTTTGAAATTTTTGAAATTAATTTTTTTCTGTTTTTTTTTTCAGTTTTAATAGTTTCATTTTGTAGATGCTGGCCATTTGAAATGGTTTTTCATCTCTATTGTTGGCACTATGCACCTCGTTTAACAAAATTTTAAACTAAGCTTAATAATTATCTAATATAAATTTAGTATCCATATATAGGGTTGATTTTTTTTTCGGTAGAACATACTGATAACTCAAAATTTAAACATATAGGATATACAATGTAATATTATGTCTGATATCCAGATGGTAGATCTCAAAATAGTAATCAACGTTCTTAGTCATAATAATATATATATAATCCGGATGTATTCTTAATACCAAAAAAATAATTATAATATTGTATACAATTTTTATTAATGGTGCCTTAATTACCATGGTATATCGGATATTATAACAATGTATATATAATATTGTATCGATCTCGAGATATTATATCATATATTTCCTGTATATTGTATATACATATGTATGTATAATATTCCTCCTCACTCTATTAAAAAATTAACCTAGGTAGGATATCATATTATAACTATAGTAGCAGCTGTTATGTCCATGTTGTATATACTGTATATAGATAGATAGTGACCAGTGACCAGTGATCATAGAACGAGTACTTACTGTATATATATAGAACCCTTTATAACTAGCACAAGTGACAGTTCGAGATCTCTATCAATACTGGTACATTGATTTCAAAGTAGATCTATGGCATTAATTCGTATGGCATCTCACTCCAAAAAATCGTTAAAAATTAATAATTTATACATCTAGCTGGTAGAATGGCTTTAGAAGCAGTGATTTATATCGATATCTAGCTAGCTAGATAAAGTAGTCTAGTATACATTATTCAACTACATACTGGTACTATATATTCATTTATATTACTTCAAGTACTAGTAAACCTTAATTTCTAGCTACAATTGGTTCCCCACCTTGAAATCATCTTTAATTCTACTATATTAAATAGTTAGTGGCTTTTTTTTACCAGTGTTTCCCCAAAAGAAAAAAAAGGTAGGAATTCAAAGGTAGAATATCGGATCGTGGTATCATACATGCATAATGCTACCATCTAAAAACAAAACTTTAACTTTAAATTTTGAATTTCGAGATCTCTAAAAACGTTTCAAACCATTTTTTTTTATACCGTATACACAGGTAATCCAGGATATAGTGTAACTATTCCAATAGATATATACTGTATATATAAGCTAAATTTATAAATCAATTGATCCGTAACATGTATACTAGCTGGAGAAAAAAACATTTATAAATGATAGATCTTGAAAATTTAAGAAGTTTTTCAATATATGATGGATGACAGGTAATATCACGGCTATATATATATAACTCAGATCGATCGTATATATCATTCTAAATTCTCATCAATTGTAAATATATACAATCAATTAGATCTATAATGGAGATAATTTCAACCATTACGGTAGTCAAAGTAACATCATTGATGTTTTTTGTCAAACTTAAAATTGAGGGCTTATCTCCATACCCAGACGGTATATCCGTTGATTAAACCCGGGTTTCCATTCATCATCTGGATAAAAATACCCGTATTTAGCTTGGATTCGGGATAAGCAAGTTGTATCCGGATATATATATTTTATTAAAGTTGGTACCAATAGTTTTTCCGAAAAAACGAGAAGTCGGATAAAACCGTTTAATCCTCAATTATTCAAAGATTTACTTTGTTTATTATAATATGGGGTCACCCCAGTTTTTTTGTATTATTGGCATTACATACCATTTAAATCAAACAAAAACTTTGTTTAGTAATATTCCGAACGTTTGTGTATACTCTGATAAGTATCCGATGTCACCGTATACTGTATAAGCCAGTATATACATGTTACTATAATGTACAAGCACAGTTGTAGCTAGCCTAGGCTAGGTACAATTGTATACATGTTCAAGGTTAGCTACATTCCTAATTGCAATTAACATTAAATCAATTTAAATCGATCGTCAATGGTGGGCTATTGCTATTTAATATGTTCGAATAATTAATTAAAATTTCCGGTTAATAATTAACTCATCTATATAAGCGACAATCAACTGAATTAATTGATCAGGTAATCCCATCAATTCAATTGGAGTTTGTATATTATAAGGAACTTGCTATACAGGAATCCATAATTACAATAATAGTAACAGTATAAATTGGTATACAGCCCCTACCTGTACAAGTTGTACACTTGTATATTCGAATTCTACACACTTATAAGAAATGAATTGTTTACAGTTAATCCGTTAAACCCTTAAATATTCTGGTAGCAGTACCAGGTATAAATACCTAATATTGACATTGTGTAATTCTGGTTGACTTATAATTTTGAAAAATCTAGTTAACTTTCAATTGAGACATGTCAACTTAAAGTTCATATCAATTCCGAAACATCATTTTTTTTTTAAAAAATATGCTTGCAAATTTAAAGTACCAGTACAAAATCGATTTAATCGACTGCAGAACTGTTGATGTGAAATAAAAACTTATACCGGTAATTAAATTATAATTTTTGAAATACCATCCGATAGTACCAGGTTACTATTACTTTAATATATATATACTTTAAAAGTGAACGTTTTTCCAAAATTTAAAGCCTAGAAATTAAAAAAATATTTAAATATAATATTATTATTTTTCAATTTTATTATATAACGTTATGGCAACAGCTTTTTCTTCTTGTTTTCTCTAATAGTAACCAACTTAAGTGGCCGGCCCTGATAATTAATAATAGATGTCAGGGTCAATAATATATGTATATTATAATTGACATTTTTGAGAAATATATAAACCTAAGCTCGGTATCAGCATATTGTATGGATTGAAAAATTGAAGCTTACAAAGCTGGTTATAGAATACTGCCTGATTACAGTAATATGATCTTAAAAGGTAACTTAATCTGATTGATTATATCTAATATTTTAAAGGAGGATCAAATCAACTACATACATGTATATATAATCCCAGTGGTAATGTACAATATATATATAAACAATGTATCATACTGCAGACTATACAGTAGCTACCCACCATGGTAAATTTCTTAAACTGTACCAGTCCATGGAGTCTGTACTTAATATGTTTAAAATTCATTTTTTTGTTATTGTCAACTGGCCGCCTGAAGACAAAAATTACCACTACTTATACATTGCATACAATTGGTTATTCGTTTAACCTACCTGAGGTAAACTTGAATATTATAATATCAAAAAATACATCTTATAATAACTTTATTTTTTAAAAGAGAAATATTGATATGGGAAACAAGTCGTTTTTTAGAAAACTTTCTCAGCAGCAAGGAATACCTGGTAACCAAAATAGTATAGTAGTATCATAATGGGATCTGGTAAAGTCAAAAATATCATAAAATAAAAAAGAAACCAAAATTTGAGACAATTATTGCAAAATCGGATGGCTAGAATTTTAATAATAATAATTAGCTAGAATTGTAAACTCCAGACAGGCCTTCTATTTTTTTTTTTAAAGTTTACATATACAGTGTATATACTGAAATACCATGGGATACCACTCATACTGGTACTTGTAAAGCTAAAAATTCCTTATAAAAAGTCTCAAGTTTAAATTATAAATATCATCAATTTGATTCTTAGCTAGAACCACACCACAAGCCGTTTTGATCAGGATTTGGCGGGTTTAGGATGGTATCTTTTGTATCTAATATATATATATAAACTACAAATCATTACCAATATACTAGTAATAGTTATTCTATCTTTGGAATTGCAATGAATGAATTTGAAAATTTGAAAATTTTCATATTTCGCAAATTTTTTGATGTATATATAAAATTTAATATAATTTCAAGTACTAGAATTTTTTTTTTTTTTTTTTTGCATCTAATTAATAATGATCTACAAATCGCGTATCCATCTGGTGACGATACGCGACTTTTTTTTTTTTTTTATATCCGATATCGATTGTAAATTAATTTGAATGCGGCGTTTTTACCAGATTAAGAATATATTTTAAAAATAAGTCCCATGCATAAATCCGATCGTATAGATTTTATTGTGTCATTCCAAAGCATTTAAAAATTAAAAAATTTGCACATCGATTCGGATATATGTATCAGGATATTAATGTCTAGAAAACTTTTGTTTGAAACCAGACTGAGGCTTGCATATATATTTAGAACATTTGTTGTACCCCGCCGTTCTGATCGATTACCCCGCATAGCTTTGGGAGAAGAGGGGGTGTATAAAAAATGTTTAAATAAAAAATAGAAAAAAAAGATTTAAAATGGTAATACATATAACATAAGAACAAGTTGTTATTGCAGTTGTTGATTTTACTTTTAAATCCTTTATAGAAGCACTACAGACTTAAAAAATACAAGGATGCATACACACTGTATATAGCTAAAAGCTTAGGGTAATACCGGCTTAAATTGTGGTCATTGCGAAAATTCTACCTGGTAATAGATATAATAACATACCAATCAACCACTGCAGGTAATTAATAGTTAGTATAAAACTACATGCATCATATTTAGAAATAAAACTAAATTCATCTGACGTACAACGTTGTTCAGTAGTAAACCAAGAAAGAATTGATGTATCATGATGATCATATGAGTTTTATTCCCCGGAGCTCCGCCAAATAAATAAGTGAAATGAATTTTGGAATAATATATAACTGCAGCCAAAAAAAAGGGTTACTTGTACCAAATAAGTTGTATCCGTACCATCATGATATAGAACCAGTATGTGAGGTAAAAAAAAATGAAAACAAAATCGATCTAGGCTATTGTTCGAATTATAAGCACCAAGATGTATCATACTACAGTAGAATGCCCTAATTTTGCACGTCCCTAATCTTGCACAAAAGAAATTCTTAAGCCGGTTAATTTTTTTAAACTTTTTTAATGAGGCTTAAGAATTTCTTTTGTGCAAGATTAGGGACGTGCAAAATTAGGGCATTGGACTGTAGGTATAAAATGTTCACTATGAAAAAAAAGAAAAGTACAAATAAACATCCAAAAAAAGAATAACTCTGCTGTTTTTTTTTTTTTTTAAAAAAAAAACCTCCAAAATTCGGGGTCCTGTAGTCTTATAACTCAACTTAAAGTTTAATTTATTTCTTTCTTTTAGCCTAGCTAGCTAGGGAACAGTGAATGGTAAAGTCTGAGTTTATGTTCCGGAATTTAGAAAGGCCCTGAACTTCCATATTTGGACATATTTCAAGTGAGACGGTTTTTCTTAAAATAGTACGTATAATAGTCTTTCCGGGCCCATCCATATACATTAACAGTTCATCCGATATAATAATATACTATGGTATTAAGTGTCAGCTCATGTCCATCCATATGGTTTACCAGGTACATCGATTTATCAGGTATCAATTGCAATGGTAAACGGCTAAACCGAAACAATTGATTAGATATCTAAATAATATTTGTGGCTTTATATTTAATTTTTTTAAAGTGGTTCTATTCCAATGAAAAAAAAATAAAATCATAATATAAAAATAATTATTGGTTGCCATTGTAATAAAATATTTTCCAAATCTGTATACCATGGTAGATTTTTACCAGCTATTGCATGCCATCGTTTGAATAAATATACCAATGGTATACGTACTGTTATACTAGTTCTAAAGTACATGCATTTGATTATACAAATAGGTGTGGTTATGACTTGAGGGGTCATAAAACAGGAATAAACACAATTCCGTCCAAATACATTTTTTTACAGATTTCCTTTTAGTTTGACGATCGAATATCTAATACTCATAATCAGCTAGCTCTATGTCAATATGGATATGGGACAAACTGTTGAAGAATTTGTAGATTTCTTTTTAGTTTGACGAGCATAATACTCATCGTAAGCTCTAAACCTATATTATAATAAATAATCTGGATTGAAACATCAAAGTCATTTTCAATTAGATCTATACTATGGTTCCATAATAAGTTGTAAAAGTAATCCTCTTAATTCAAATTTTAAAATATATAGCACCCACCCAATTGTTGATAAAACTTGATATTTTTCTGTCATTAATAACTTGAGGTTGTAACCTATAGGTCTATATCTGTTGATAAACATGCTATTTTTGGATATCTTAAGGTCTCAGCCCTATCGGATACCCAGTAGTACCTGGTATGTTTATATCGATCTGTTGAATTAATTATGTATACAGTATGTCTACAGCTGTTGAATTAACTACCTATATGTCTACACCTGTTGAATTAACTACCTATATGTTTACACCTGTTGAATTAATTAATTAAATTTAAGTACCCCTCAATTATCATGGTCCCCTCAAAGCTAGACTGGATGAATGTTGCAGGTAAGACAGTTGATGTCTTAGAGTTCCAATTCCCATACTGAGGTAAGATGTAGATCGACCTGAGTTAACAACTTGCTGATTAATACAAATTGAATATTTTCAGTTATTGTTTTAACAACCAACTAAATTTGACTTAAAATCAATTAATTGAAGAAGATACAATTATTATTATTGATCTAACGATGGTAAACATATAATTCAATCAAGTTATTGATCCAATTGATCAGACCTTTTTTTGAGTCGGGGCACCGAGCCACAGAATCTACAAAAGGTTTTAGATTTAGATTTTCGTATTCATCGTATTTTTGGTACTTTGGGTAATATATACACCCATCACGATACTATAAATCTCTTTAGTGGCTATAGTATACCTCAACTAAGCTTCTCCTCTCATGGAGGGGTAATTTTATGGTGAACACCAGTTACCATTATGTAAACAATTGACATTGATCATGGAAATTTGGCTCTTAAACATGGTACGGTAGTCTTCTATATATTAGCTGATTCTTAAGCCTATATATTACAAAACACCTTCGCAATTGTTAAAATTTTAATACAGTTGTACAACATCAAATGTACTTTCATATGATTTGGATGATTCATTAGTATTATAATATACAAGTCTATATTTTAGATACAAATGAAATTCTGTAATGATAATATTACATATATATTTATTTTATTGGATCCATCGATTGTTTATAATTCTTTAAATTATCAACCTATAGACCTTAATTAATACAAAACAACACTATAATCCCGGCTAGAGTTTCTCTTATATTGCAATAAACGATCTATACGTATTCTCTCGATTTACATATCTATATACTATGGGTAGTTTATACAAAGAATTCCGAACGTTGTAATTAGTCAGTAATTATAAATATAGGTATATAAACTGTTGAATGGTCATGATTATATTGTAAACAAAGGACAAATTTCACTGATATATTAATTAGGTTTAAAAAAAAAATCAAAATTGAAATATTGACATGACTATTCGAAAATATTTTTTTTGAAAGATAGTGCACTTTAGATATATCAAGAAAATAAAAAATAGTAATACCATGGTAACAGAAATGATTCCATATATTTTTTTGGTATTCTTGTAATAATTGTAATCTATTAATCTATTTCTTTATAAACAATGTTAAGTTTAATCATATACATCTAGCTATATATTCTTTATATACCATATGGTAATCGATATGCAGTAAAAAATCGGCCCTATTGTCAGGTTCAAAGATTTACCATCCTACAATAACACTTAGTCTTCTAGAACTAAGCTTTATCGATCAAGATGCATACAAATTTTGTACAACCAACTGATATCATATCCATGATTAAAATGGTTTAAACTAATGTTACAAAAATGCAATGCACTTGCCCCGCCAAAAAAATCAACAAAAATTATTGTTACTTACTTTTTCAGTGGAAATCTGGGGAGGAGTTTTTGAAAAAAAAAAAAAAACTCAGTTACAAATATGTCGATCCGACCAATCTAAGATAATCGATAGTACTGTAATAAAACTTATATCTCATAATCAGATCCATCAATGCTACAATAATATTTCTGATCATCATTAAAAAACGTTTTGATAGTTGATTTACAACCAAACAGTCCTTTCAACTATTATCACCAAAGTGTAATATTTATTTTTTAAAAAAATAGCCAACTTAGTCATGATATTAGTGGTATTGTAATATATAGATCATCCTTGTAATGTTGAGAACGTTTTTTTATAAATATGATAATTTGGTTGGTCAAATATTTTCTCTTTTCTACAAAAAAATCCTCTGTCAAATTATTGATTCAAACTTTAAATCATACCTTAAAAACCATACTTTCTTTTTTATGGTTTTTTTTCTATAAGATGACAAGAATCCTATTTTTTTTTTTTTTTTAATTAGCCGATCTTATTTCCCTGAACTCATAGTTTAAAAACTCATTTTAGAGCTAATTTTCTTAAAAAAACAACATTTGGAAACTTAACCTCCAATAACCCCATTTTTTGTATAAATTTTCTCCAAAAGGGTAAAAGAAGAAAAAGAAAATAATGTTTCAAATGAACTTTTTATATATTTATACTATCATGAGCTTTATGAACTGGGTTGTACTCATGTATATACTGTGATCTACATAGAAAGATTCAATTCATGATACCATATATGTTAAAAGTAATAAAGAAAATGAGAATAAAAAAACAAACACTCCACTTTTCTAATACTATTATTCTTCAAGACATATATGGTTCAAAGAATTAACATTAAAAAAGAAATGCTTAAAAAAAAAAACATAACATGTTTATTCTTCTATAGTTGATAAAAAAAAAACTAATAACAAAAATACTTGTATAAATATATCAATTAATCCTTTGAAAAATATTTTAATTTTTTTTTTTTCTCTACGAAATCTTATAATATTTCAAAAATCTAAATAAATTGAAATTCTCAAAACAAAACTAATTAATAATGAAAATAACTTCATTGGCTGTTAGTGTATTATTAGCTACATACACTAATGCAGCAGCAGTAGCAGAAGATGATCAAGGTCAAAGTCCAGCAGTTGACAAATCCTCAACCTCATCCAAACTTGCTGTTAGTCCACCATATTTCCCATCACCAGTTTTAGGTAGAGAACCAGGTTTAGATAAAAAATGGCAAGAAGCAATTGAAAAAGCAATTAAAGTTGTTGATGAAATGACATTAATTGAAAAATTAAATTTAACAAATGGTATTGGATTTAGAAATGGATTATGTTCAGGAACAACTGGATCAGTTGAAAGATTAGGAATTCCAGGTATTTGTGTTCAAGATGGTCCATTAGGAGTTGGTGGTACTGATTTAATTACATCATATCCACCAGGTATTTCAGTTGGTACATCATTTAATAAAAAATTAGCAAAAGAACGAGCTGAAGCAATTGGTAAAGAATTTGTTAAAAAAGGAGCTCATGTTATGTTAGGACCATGTATTGGACCAATTGGTACAAGAGCATTAGCAGGTAGAAATTGGGAAGCCTTTGGTAGTGATCCTTATTTACAAGGTATTTTAGGTGCAATTACTGTTGAAGGTGTTCAAGATCAAGGTATTATTACAAATATTAAACATTTAGTTGGTAATGAACAAGAAAAATTTAGAAATGTTGGATTTGGTATGCAATTAGGTTATCCACCATTTAAAGGACCATTAAGTTCAAATATTGATGATAGAACAATGCATGAATTATATTTATGGCCATTTGCTGATGCAATTAGAGCAGGTGCTGCATCAATTATGTGTTCTTATAATCATATTAATAATACTTTTGGTTGTGGTAATTCAGCAGTTATGAATGGTTTAGCAAAAGATGAATTAGGTTTTCAAGGTTTTATTATGAGTGATTGGGGTGCAACTCATAGTACTGATTCAGTTGTTGCAGGTTTAGATATGAATATGCCAGGTGAAGGGGTTATGGGTGATGGAAAATGGTCATTTGTTGGATCTAATTTAACTGCATTAGTTAAAGATGGTAAAATTCCAGTTGAAAGAATTACTGATATGGCAACAAGAATTATGGCTGCTTGGTATTATGTTGGTACTGATAAATTATATGAAGAAGGTAAAGGTAGACCAAATTATAATATTTTTACAAATGCTGATCAAGCATTTTTATATGGTGATGAAGAATTTACAACTGTTAATAATCATGTTAATGCAATGACAAAAGAATCAAAAAAAGCAGCTCATCAAGGTGCATTAGAATCTTTTGTTTTATTAAAAAATACTAATAATACTTTACCATTAAAACAAAAAAAGAAAAAATTACCAAAAAAATTGGCAATTTTAGGTGTTGGAGCATTCCCAAGTCCAGATGGATTAAATTGTGGATCTCAAATGTGTCAAAATGGTGCATTATTTACTGGTTGGGGTTCAGGTGCTGTTCAATTAACTTATGGTGAAACTCCTTATGAATCTTTACAACATCGATGTATTGAAGAAAGTATTCAAGTTGCAGGATCTACTGGTGCAGAAGCTGTTTGGTTAAATGATACTGAATTTGAAAGTACTCAATATTATGATTTAGCATCATATTCTGATGTTAATATTTTATTTGGTTTAAGTGATTCTGGTGAAGAATTTGGTAGAGTTGGTAATCATAGTAATGGTGATCGAGCTAATTATACAGCATGGCATGCATTTGATGAATTAGTTGAAAGAACTGTTAAATTAAATCCAAATAATATTATTGTTATGACTGCTGTTGGTCCAGTTGATATGAATAAATGGATTGATAATGAAAATGTTACTGCAGTTTTATTTAATACACCAACTGGTCAAGATTTTGGATCTGCTGTTACAGAAATTATTTTTGGTGATGAAAATCCAAGTGGTAAATTACCATTTACAATTGCAAAAAATAATAAAGATTATTTACCATTATTAGAAGTTTGGGATGATGAATCAATTGTACCACAACAAGATTTTACTGAAGGTGTTTATATTGATTATAGACATTTTGATAAATATGAGTTAAAACCAAGATTTGAATTTGGTTATGGTGGTAGTTATAGTAAATGGAAATATAGTGATTTAAAGATTAAAGAAGTTAAAGTTCCACCAAAACAATTTTCAAAAGCTAAAAAATTAAAAGATTCACCAAAGAGAAAAGAAGAAATGGGTGAATTAACTCAACCAAAAGGTTTTAAAGCTTATAAAAATGTTGTTTATAATTGGTTAACAAAAGATCAAAAGGCTCCAAAATATGATGTACCAAAAGGTTCATTAGATAAACAACGATCAGAATCAATGTTCCCAAGTGCATCTGGTAATATTGGTGGTAATGATGAATTATGGGAAGTTGCTTATAAAGTAACTGCAAAAATTCATAATGAAGGTCCTTATAGAGGTAAACAAGTTGCTCAATTATATTTAGGATTACCAGATTCAAAAGATTTCCCAAGTCCAAAGAAACAATTAAGAGGTTTTGAAAAAGTTGATGTTGCTGATGGTAAATCTGAAAAAGTTGAATTTAATTTATTAGCAAGAGATTTGGCAGTTTGGGATGTTATTAGTCAATCTTGGATTGTTCAAAGAGGTGAATATACTGTTTATGTTGGTGCTTCAAGTCGGGATTTGGAATTAAAGGGTACAATTAAAATTGAATAGTTCTTTTTTAATTTTTAAGTTTAAAATTTTAATGATAATAATTTTTAATGAGTTTATATTTTTTTCTTCTTGTTTTTTTATAATTTTTGTATTTAAATAATAATTTTATATTTTTAATGTTTTTCTAGTTTTTTTTTTCTTTTTTTTATTTTTCTCATTCAATTGTAATTTATTAAAGAGATACAATTAAATAGTATAAAAATGTATTATATCATTATGATATATGATGGTTAATGTTTTAATTAGATATATTAATAGATTAATAACTTCGAAATTTAGTCGCGTTGACTAGCTACTTATATATTAGTATTATAAAAAAGACCTATACAGTTACATAATCCATAAACATCAATTGCAATATTGTTCAACATAGTATTACATATATAATACCATAACAATATCTCTTATGATGTTCATGCATAGTTGTACAACAATTTAAAACATTATTTAACACTGTTAACCGACATGTATTATATATCGCTATAGTTAAAAAATATATAATTAATAACTTAGTAACTAAAAAGAGACTACGAAACCAATAGATCAATTTATTGGGTTTGATGGTTATTATTAAGCAAAAACTAGGTAGAAGTCTAACTTGCTTATTTCTCAAACTGCAAGCTTTCAGTCGACCAATCGTGGGATATATCATATATAGATATATATATATCCAGTATATATCCATATAGTCATTAGAAATTGTAGATAAATCTAGTATTAATCAGGCCCAGGTGAAAAATAGTTTCAATAAGTAGAATATTGTACATGTTGCAAGTACTTGTACTCGTTATATTGGTATAATATAGTAAGTACTTATAAAGTCAATTGATAAGATATTAATCCAGCTGCAGCATATGAACATTTATAAACGAGTATGGAGATCTCGAGTATACCAGGTGTATATATTGGCAATTGAGGGTATACTATATTTCCGGATCCCTTTATAGTTTATCATTCTAGTAAGTAAGTAATTAATTTTCTCTTTTTGAAGATCTGTATACATATAAAATAATTAATTAATCATTGAAGCTTGGTTTTTTCATGTTAGAATTCAAAATACATAATACAAGTACTGTGCACAATTGTTAACCCTGGACAAATTCTTAAGTGCTTATAAGCTGGCCTAGGCTTTTATAATGGTGAAACAACAACTTGTTCCTTTTTTACTCAACTGGTAATGATGACTGATGATATATATTTGGTATAAGTTGATAATAATCCATGCATCTGATGTTGAGTCTCCCAGATGGTTGTGAGCCGCAACATATGCGGCAACTAGTACTGCTTGCGCTCGCAAATTCCCAACTTGAACAATTAATTTCCAGCTTGCAAAGCGAAAAAAGTTCAAGCTGGTAGCGTTACCCGGCACGCGCAAGCCAATTCTTTCTCTGTCAATTTGAACAGCGCAAGCCTTTCTTTAGAAATCTATCACTTTCTCTCTATATATTTTATCTCTCTCCAACTTTTACATTATCATTCCCATTTTTAATGATTATTATTTTTTCGGTATAGATTTGTGTTTTTTTTTTTATATTTTCAAATTTTTTTTTCTCTTTAGCATGTCGAATCTTACAACAGAACAAACACAACTAGTAGATCAATTTATAGATATCACAAATTGGGAACAAGAAAGAGACCTTGCAATTAGATTATTACAAAGTAGTAATTGGAATTTAGAAACAGCTGTGGCGTTGCATTTTGAAGGAGGTATTGATTCAATTAATTCAAACCCTCAACCTCATCCTCCAACACACCAACAAACAAGTCCAAGACAAAGTACAGATAATAGAAGAAGAGAAACATTACAAACTTCATTATTTGAAGAAATTATTAATCAACAAGAACCAAGAGATTTAGCGCCTCGAATTAATCCAAATCCAACTATTTATTCACCAAGAAATTCATCCTCATCATCAACAGGATTTTCAATAATTCAAACAGTATTATTTGCACCATTTAATATTGGATTTAAATTATTTAATACAGTCATTTATTGGCTTTCTATGATATTTCCATTTTTACCAAGATTAACAGGGTATTATCCAGCAAATAGACAAGCAACTAGAACTAATGAAACTATGAATAATCCAAAAAATATTGCATTAAGATTTATTAGAAATTTTGAAGAAAAATATGGTAATGAACATGAAATACCATTTTTTGAAGGTGGATATACTGATGCATTAGAACAAGCTAAAAAAGATTTAAAATATTTAGTTATTGTTTTAATTAGTAATGAAAATGATTTAACAGATGATTTTAATAGAAATGTTTTATTAAATCAGCATATT
The DNA here is from genome assembly GCA_030564325.1 of Blastobotrys capitulatus. NCBI lineage: Eukaryota > Fungi > Ascomycota > Dipodascomycetes > Dipodascales > Trichomonascaceae > Blastobotrys > Blastobotrys capitulatus. Next base: position 29,915 of record JAJLUL010000142.1, on the reverse strand, counting down.
ATTTCATTATTTAAAAAAGATAATATTATTTTATGGTGTGGAGATGTTAAAGAAAGTGAAAGTTATCAAGTTGCAAATGGGTTAGAAGCAACCAAATTTCCTTTTATTGGATTAATTGCACCAACTCCAAAGACTCCAACAAGTAATTTAGTTGTAATGTCAGTATTAACAAGAATGAAAGGTAATATGGATTGGCAATATGTTCAATCAACTATTGAAGAAAAAATGGAAGAACATCAACCAAAAATTATGGCATTAATATTAGATAAACAAGAAAGAGATTTGGATAGAAGATTAAGAGAAGAACAAGATTCTGCATATCAAAGAAGTTTAAGACAAGATCAAGAAAGAGAAGAACAATTAAGAAAAGAACGTGAAGAAAAAGAACGATTAGAAAAAGAAGAACAATTAAAAAAAGAAGAAAAAGAATCATTATTAAGAAAAAAAGAATTATGGAAATTATGGAGAGTTGGAAAATTAATTGATGAACCAAAAGAAGGTGGTAAAGATTTAGCAAGAGTTGGATTAAGATTATTAACTGGTGAAAGAGTTGTTAGAAAATTTCCAAAAGATTGTAAAATTGAAGAAATTTATGCATTTGTTGAATGTTATGATTTAATAAAAAATGGTGGTTATGAAACTTTAGAAATTAAACCAGAAAATTATGAACATGAATATTCTTTTGAATTAGTTAGTCCAATGCCAAGAAAAGTTTTGGAAGATAAAGAAATGTTGGTAATGGATGAAAAAACTATTTATCCAAATGGTAGTTTAGTAGTTGAATTAAAAGATGAATTTATAGACGATGAAGATGATGAAGAGTAGGTTAGTTAGTGAAATATATATATCATTTTTTTTCTCCTAATTGTTGAATTGTTTACTTGTATATGTAGATAGATCTAGTAGATTTAATCTAGGCTTGGAAAGTTTCAACCTCCCAAGGTGCACATGAGTGAGGTGAGTTGAGTTGAAGTGCGCACAACAGGTTAATATTTTTTACCCACCACATCATCAATATAGTTAAAAAAAAAAATTCATCATCAAAAACAAATTAATAGATAACATAATAGACAATTCACTATGAGTCGAAGTACAAATGAAGAGTTTTTAACTCGACTTGGTGAATTATTCAAACAAAGTAATGAATCAGGTTCAGTTTTTTTAACTCAAAAAAGATGTAAGTATTATTAGAAATCGAAGAAAGTAACTAACTTTATTCTTAGTAACTGAACAAGGTGAAACTAAAGAATCAAATGAACCTTTTGCATTATTATTTAGAGCTACAGATGGTAAATCAGATAAAAAGAAAAAAATTAAAATTTCAACAGTTGTTAAAACTTCAGAATTGGATGATTTTTGGGTGAAATATACTGAAGTTGTTAAATTAGGTATGGGTGGGTTACGTAAAAAAGATAAAAAGAAAAAAAAATCAAAAAAGTAAAAGAATTTGCTTTGATAGACAATAATTAGGAGGAGGACAGTAAGAGAGGAAGATGAGTATTTAATCTTTATGTATTTATTATTTAATGAAAGTTTTTGTTTATATTATTTAGAGTTGTTCAGTTAAAAAAGTAGTTGTGCGGCTCAGGTTTACTATGATGCCTAGTTTGCAATGGAGCAAAATAATAGCGTTACAAAGTTGAAGGCCAAAACAAGCATACTATATCACAGATAATAGTTAGGACGATCGTATTAGACTAAATAAAAATATGAATAAAACTTATTGGTATATTAGGTGATATGATCGTAAAAAGATAAACAGAAGAGGCTACAGGACTAATAGATCTATATCAAATCATGATTTTTTCGAAGTATACCGAAGCCCTCTTTTTTTTTTTAAAGAATAGATCGATTCGAAATAATACTATATATCAGGATTCAGTCACGGGAAACAAGCTGATAAACACACTAATATATATGATGGAAACAACTAAACTAAACTCAATTGGTAAAAAACTAGTCGATTAATCAGTCTACCATATCCCTAACATATTAATTAATTCTATAGTATAAAATCATGTTACAATTGGCTTAATTAAAAACGGTGTAGAATTACCCAGTTGGAGATTGAATATCTTTTATGGGTATCCGTTATGGGTCGATATATAATGATGAATTTAAATTAATTAACATTGATAGTTATATGCTCGAGATCTTCAGTAAACCTAATGCCAATAATCATCAATGATCATTAGTGCACATAGGAATACAATTTTTTTTGTAACTGTCAGTCATTAAAGCTTTTCAAGTTTTATCCATGGTGGTACTATTATTTAAAGCATATGAAAATTGTATATACTGTATATATCGCGAAAAATTGATACTTGAATATTCTTGTTGACTTTTTAAAGACAATTGTGAGTCGCTGGCGGGGGTCACACATTTTTTTTTAACAATCGGATATTGACACAATTTGAGATGGGTCTAGCTATTTCTATTGTAGTAGGTACCTGGTATATATGACAATTGTTTAAATAATAATTAAAGTTATATAATGCTCTTATATATATCGCAGTCCGAATGTGGGTATATCCAATTGATTAATACATAATAGAAGTGTATACTTACCAGGTAGACTGTATATACATGTACAATGTATATATACAATTAATACATCTGATTTAAACACTAAACATATTACCTGGTATACATTTTGCAATTGACCTAGACTATAGATCTATCCAGATCGATTCAAATTAATGTAGTATATATACAGCTGGTATATATACATGTATATATATATTAACTATAGTTGATGAACTTATATGATATAAGACTATCAAAGCTTAGTTTCAATTAGACCTATCATGGTAAATACAATATTGTACGAGTGATATATCCTTGGTACATTATAACTGATTGATCGCGATCATCTGCAGGCAAATAGAATATATATTATTGCAACGTTCGAGTCTATAATTGATATATACACAATTGCACATGTATTAGGATATTAAATCTCCGCCAAAACTTCCAGAAATTAAGAGTTATATGTTTGCCCGTTATCATAAAAGTTTCAGCTATAGTCTTAGCTACCAGTAGTTTCTCCACATGTATGAAAAAGATATACTGTATGTACCATCATTGATCAATATTATTATAATGTAACACAAAATGTTGAAACGGACTCCTATATTGATATTTTTTTCCAAGTGAGTAAACAGATCGTCAACTTTAATTATAATTTTAAAGCAGGGTAAATCTGATGTATACATAGACTTAAGGTACCAACTTAACCTGATGCTCAAAGCTAAACTTGGTATATATCCCAAATTTATGTACCCTAATTTTGTGGTACGTTTCAATTGATGTCAGGGTGGTAACTTCACTATTCAACCCATGCATTAAAAGTTACCTGAGTGTACCTGGCTGGTACCGTTGTAGGAGCGACAACCTACCATGGCATCCAAATAATGGGATGATATATACATGTACCAGTTGTTACCAGTTATAACTGTAATGCTTGAACATTAGTACCAAATCCATCTGATCCTGATATAGTTAAATTTTGGGATGAATCTATATTATGTATGGATACTCTAGATATGATATATCTATCGGAGTCCTATAAATATTACCCTAAAGGTTATAAATTGCAATTTTTTCATAATTATTAACAAATGCCAACATTATCCTTAGGCAAATTTGAAATGAAATTGTCTAATTTGACTTTAAATATTGCAAATAAAAATATTATCATTATATTAAACTCAATTGAAATCCAGGATATACCGTGTAAAATTGTACAAGTCCAACAAACCCTTACCGTTAATAGTCGATCGATCTTTTAGTTAGAATAAACTTCAATATTCATTTAATTGGCATATCAATTGACTAGGTGTTTGGTGTATGACCAACAAATCAATTTATGCCTAATTCTGGATATAATAGACTCTAAGCGGGGGTCAAAAATTTTGTTACCCACAAAAAAAGAGAAAAGGCTGGGCTAGACTAAGAATAGAATGACTGCGCGCACGAGCCGAGTAAAACAAAATATCGAATTCATTAATTTTCTATAATGATAAGAATCAAAACGGGGTTATGCGTTTTCTTCTTAATAACTCAGACATTTATCAAAAAAAAAAAAAAAAAATTGTATTCCATTTAAAAAGATCTCATCCCCACCATTACAACTTTTTTTTCTTCTTCTCTCTTTCATCAAATTATAGAATATAGATCATCAAGAGAACGAAAGAAATGAGTTACAAGAGGACTATTGCACTTGTATCATGCTTTATAGCATCAACAGCATGTGGTACAATTTATTTATATTCAGCATATAGTACACAATTAGCAGATCGATTAGATTTATCAGCAACAGAATCATCATTAATTGGAATGTCAGGACCAGTTGGAGTAGCATTATTAGCATTTATTGCAGGTTATATGGTTGATAAATATGGAATGTTAATACCAAGTTCATTAGGTACAATTTGTTTATTATTAGGTTATTCAACATTATATCATTGTTATGTTTATAAAATTCGATTAGTTTATTTATTATGTATTTCATTATGTTTAGCAGGATTTGGTAGTACATTAGTTTATTCAGCATGTGTTAAAACTTGTGCATTAAATTTTCCAAAAATTAGAGGTACAGCAGTTAGTGTTCCAATGAGTGGATTTGGATTAAGTGCATTTATGTTTAGTACAATTAGTGGGAATTTTTTTAATGATGATACACAAGATTTTTTAAGATTTTTAAGTATTGCAACTAGTGCATTATGTTTTTTTAATATTCCATTTATTAAAGTTCATCCAATTCAACAACAACAAGATCAAGAACAACAAGATGGTGAAAGACAACCATTAATTAATAATGAACAAGAAGAAGAACAAGATATTAATAAAAATTTAGCATGTGATAGTATTACACATACATTAATGCAAGAAGATGAAGTTGGAGGATGGAATTTATTAAAAAGATTAAGATTTTGGCAACATTTTATTATGTTAGGATTAGTATCAGGTAGTGGACAAATGTATATTTATTGTGTTGGATATATTGTTAGAGCATTAATGTTAAATCCAAATACAAAACCATCAACTCCATCAGAAATTCAAAAGAATCAAGCATTACAAGTTGCAATTATTTCATTAACAAATTTTGGTAGTAGATTATTAGCAGGAATGTTATCAGATTATTTAAAGAGAAAATATAATTGCCAAAGATTATGGATTGTTTATATTTCATTAATTTTAATGTCATTTGGTAATTTAGTTGCAATTTTTAATAAAGATGAATCTAATTTATGGTTAGTATCTGTATTAATTGGTAGTGCTTATGGTACAAGTTATGGTGTATATCCAACAATTATTAGTGAATCTTTTGGTATGAAATTTTTTAGTCAAAATTGGGGTATGTTATCAATTTGTCAAGTTGTTGGATCATATTTATTTTCTTTAATGTTTGGTAAAGTTTATGATTCAAATCTTTCAAATGGTGAAAAAATTTGTTTAAAAGGTTTAGGATGTTATAGAACAAGTTTTATTGTTTCATTATTTTTAAATGGTATTAGTGCAATTCATTTAATGTATATTATTTATTCAAATTATAAAAGAAATCAAAGAAGATATAATAGAGTTTTGGCAAGAAGAATTTTAGAAAATGAATCTAATAGTAATAGGTAGATAGATAGAGAGAAATTTATACAAAAAATTAATATTACTATACTTTTTTATTGATATGTTTTTTTTTTTTTTTTCTCTTGGTTATGATGATTTATAAATATTGATAAATGATGTTGTGTTGTAGAGTTCTTAAATATTAGTTGATTGTTTTACCAAGTTCCACTATCTTCTGGTGGATTACTATTATTATTATCATCATTATTATTATCACTATGGCTCATATTGTTATCATTATAATCATTATAATCGTTATTATTGTTATTATTATTACTATCATCATTATTATCACTATAATTATTCTTATTATTATTATCATCATCAGAATAATTATTACCTACTGGTGAATAAGAATTATTTCTTGGTGGTGGAGTTCTTGATCTAGATCTTGATCTTGCTGGTGTAATTGATCTACTTCTACCACCACCACTACCACTATTTCTTGGTGGTGGACTTCTTGAATAATCTCTACCTCTTCTATTATTATCAAATCTACCACCTCTTCTATTATCTCCACCATATCTATCTCTTCTTGAAGGTGGAGGACCTCTACCTCTTGGACCACCTCGATCTCCTCTAAAACCTCTTGGACCTTGTGGAGGTCTTGGATCTTCTTTTAATGTAACTGGATTACCTCTAAATTCTTTACCTTCTAATTTATCCATTGCTAAATTCATTTCTTCTCTACTACCAAATTCTAAAATACCAGTACCATCATTTTTTCTACAATTTGCATATGTTACAACAACATCACTAGTTCTTGCAAAATCTTTCAAATCTTGCCATACTGTATCTTCTGGTAAATTATTAACAACTAGTCGATATTGTCCACTTGTACTTGGTAATCTATATCCTCTATCTCGATCTCTATCTCGATAATCATTTCTTCTACCTCCACCACCACCATACCTATCATCATCATATCGATCTCGGTCTCTTGGTTTCTCTTTCTTTGCAAATTCAACACTTATAATATTACCTCTAAATTCTGTATTATTTAATTCATCAACTGCTTGTCTTGCATTATGACTATCACGAAATTCAACAAATCCATATCCTCTTAATAATTTAACATCACTAACTGTACCAAATCGATTAAATAAAGTATCTAATTCAGCAATATTTATATCAAATGGTAATGGACGTACAAAAATTCGTACTGAAGATGTCATTGTTGTGTTGGTTTTTTTTTTTTTTTTTGAACTTTTTTTTTTATTTAAATAAATAGAAATAGGCTAGAGATTGTATAGAATAGAGAAACTAATAGCGCGTTGTAATTAAATAAAAACGCTAATTTTTAGAAGAAAAAAAAAAAATGGTTCAATAAAATTGATAGAAAAAAAGTCTGATATTTTTTGGTGATGATAAAAAAAAATGAATAAATTTCACTGTTACTGTGTGGATTTTTTGGAAAAAAAAAAAATTAAAGTACTATTAATTGAGCTTTTTTTTTTTCGTTGGGAAAATTTGTGGGAAAAAAAAAAAAAAAAAAGTAAAAAAAATTGATCTGCATTCTTCAAAAAAGCCGCATTCTCTAGGTGAAAAAAAAATCTTATCATTGCATAAATAGCTAGAATTAACTTCAGACTCTAGCTAGATCTCGAGCTTTTATTATTATAAATTAAATCAATGTAGATTAATCTATCAATTAGATTAGCTAGATCATGATTGCAAGTATATACATCTTTAATAGCACTTAATTGTTCGAAATCTCTAGGGTATGTGAAAAGAAATCAATGCTACAGATATTTACAATTTATAGTGCCTAATTGAGCTACAGTATCAGATATATATAGCTCAGAAATACATCTAAATTCTCGCAATCTGACTAGGGACATGTAGATACATGTAAGTTCTGGTATTTACATTAAGCATACTGTAAAAACATGAAGAACATGCATAAAAATTCTTAAGAATTCACACCACAACAGAAAACAGCTCTAGAGCCTATTTTTAGAGAAACCGGAATTCCGATATAAATATCACAAAACTAATCGGAAAGGAGATGTCCACTACTCGGATACCCTCAATCCACGGCTCGGAGCTCCATACTGTAAAATTTCCTGCTGAAAAAAAAAAATCACCATTTTAATTTAACCAATGGATTAAAAAAAAAATTTCACACAAAACCATTCGACAAGCCAAATCATAACACAAAATGATTCGACTAAATTTAATTAAAAAAAATCCCACACCATTAGCATTTAAAATAATAAGATTTCAATCAACTCATCATAAACCAATTAGACCAGATACCAATTTACCACCAAGAAAAGGTATAGATTTAACAAAATTAGATTCAATTAAATATAAATTTCAAAAATGGAATAATGAAACTCCACATAAAAAAAAAATTGCAGCTGGATTAATTTTATTATATCTTGCAACAGCATTTGCAGGAATTCAATATTTAAAAGATACAAAACATAAAGCAACTGGTGAACCATCACCATATAAAGATCCATATGAAGAATTTAAAAAAATTCCTCCACCAACTGATACAACCGAAATTTATGAACAAATGGCAAGAGAATATGATTCAAAAATTAGATGGGAAGAATTTTTAGCATTAATGGGTTCAAAAAGAAAAAAAGTTATGAAACAAGTTAAAGGTGATGTATTAGAAGTTAGTTGTGGTACAGGTAGAAATATTCCATATTTTAAAAAAGATCAAGTTAATAGTATAACATTTTTAGATTCAAGTAAAGAAATGTTAAAAGTTGCACAAGAAAAATTTTTAAAAAAATTTAAAGATTATAATAATGTTCAATTTGTTAAAGGTAAAGCAGAAGATTTAGAAAAATTAGTTAATAATAGTGGTACAAAATTTGATACAATTTATGAAACTTTTGGATTATGTTCTCATGAAAATCCAATTGAATCATTAAAAAATTTCAAAACTTTATTAAAACCTGATGGTTATATTGTTTTATTAGAACATGGACGTTCTGATAAAGAATCAATGAATGAAAGAATGGATGCAAAAGCTGAAAGTCGTGCTTTAGAATGGGGTTGTAGATGGAATTTAGATATTCATAATATTATTGAACAAAGTGGATTAGAAATTGTTGATCAAGAAAGATGGCATTTTGGTACTACTTATTATTATTTATTAAAGAATCCAACAACTAATTCTAGTTCTACTAGTTCTACTAATTCTACTAAATAAATAGTAATTTAATATATAAATAGATTGTACATAATAATTATACTAATCATGAGCAATTGCTTCCATTGCTAATGCAGTTTTAACTTCATTTTCAACTAAATCACTTGCATTTTTATAAACCATACTAGCTTCATAAGCAGCAATTAACCTACTTTCATTAATTCCAACTTCTTTATATGCCAAAGCTTTAATACAACCAGCATACCTACTAATATTTTCTCTAATTTGTAATGAAATTTCTTCATTTATATCACTATAAATTTCTAATCCTGCTTCTTCTTCTAATTTTGTAATTGAAACATTTGCTGGTTGTTCTTTTGAACTTTTACTTAACCAAATATAACCATTAATACCTAAAATTAAATCTACATTACCAGGTAATTTATATTGATGTGTTCTTAATCTAATAATTAAACTTGAAGGTACTGATAAAAAATAACCATTTCTTAATTTCCCATATCTTAAAGATCTTGTATGTAATGAAGCACCACCATCACTAAATAAACCTTGAACTTCTGCATTTAATAAATCACCTTCTTTTAAAAATTGTCTCATTTGTAATTCATCACTTTCACTTTTTCTTCTTAAAACCCCACCTGGTAAATTAACACTACCTAATAATAATACAGCATCTTGACTTGATCCAATATCAACTTTCCATCTTTTATTACCAACTTCTGTAATTCTACCAATAACATGATCACCAACAACTGGTTGATATTTCCCTCTAATTGGTTTAACACTTAATAATTTATTAACTCTTGATATTGTACCTGCAACTGATGAATATGTTTTTTCTTGAATTGAATATGTACCATGACCTCTCATCCAAATTGAATCTTGTGTAACTAATTCACCTGGTGTAACTAATCCATCAGCTGTTTTGGCTCCTGTTTCTTGATCTTCATTAATTTGATTATCTTCCATTTCAACATCTGAATCACTTAATGCATCTTCGAATTCTACATCTTCTTCAACAAATTCTTCTTTTGTCGGTCTAGTTATTGTAATTGCTGGCATGGTGTCTCTTCGTTTTGTTAGTTCTATTGATAAAAGATAAGTGAAAAAATTGTGTATTAAAAAAAAAAAAATGTCGGAGCGGCGTCCAAATTTTTTTTTTTTTTTTTTTTTTTTGATAAAATATTTTTTGATGAAATTTTTCAAAATATCCCAAACAATATATCAAGAACAAAAAAAGTACAAGACATTTTATACATTAAAACCAACCAACTACTAGCATATGCTATTACGAAGATTATCAAAAATGAATAAAAAAGAATATCTCCCACCAATTAATCGTGATATGAGACAATTAGATCGATCATTTTTCATTAAAAAAATCCCATTAATTGCAGCAAAATTACAAGATCCTTCAAAAATTTCAAAATTAACAAAAAATTGTGAAAATGATTTATTACAATTAAGATCAATTGGTAGAATTGTTAATATTGATAATAAAAAATCTGTATTATTAAAAGAATCAATTCAATCAACAAATGAATCAGAAATTTTTTCAAAATTATCAAATCAAACTATAGAAATTTTAAAAAGTGATAAATCAACTTTTCATAATTATGAATTAATATTAGATTATAATTATTGGAGAGCTGATGATATTTTAAATGCTGTATTACCAGAAAATTTAATTGATGAATCACCTAGTGGTTATACAAATGTTGGTCATATTGCTCATATGAATTTAAGAGAAGAATTCTTACCATATAAAAATTTAATTGGTCAAGTTATTTTAGATAAAAATCCTTCAATTAAAACAGTTGTTAATAAATTAGATTCAATTCATGCAATTTATAGAACTTTTGATATGGAAATTATTGCTGGTGATAAAGATTTAATAGTAACTCAAAGTGAATCTGGTTGTAAATTTAAATTTGATTTTAGTAAAGTTTATTGGAATTCAAGATTACATACAGAACATGATAGATTAATTAATAAATTTAAATCTGGTGAAGCAGTTTGTGATGTTATGGCAGGTGTTGGACCATTTGCAATCCCAGCTGGTAAAAAAGGTGTAATTGTTTTGGCAAATGATTTAAATCCAAATAGTTATTCATCATTATTAGATAATATTAAAATTAATAGAGTTGAAAAAACAGTTTATCCTTCAAATATGGATGGTAAAAAATTTATTAAAGATTCATTAGTTCAATTATTAGAATTAAATAAAGGTATAAAAGGAGTTGAAATTTTTCATAAAAAAAATTCAAGATCAAAACCAAAAGATCCAGAATTTATTAATATACCAAAAAAATTTAATCATTATGTTATGAATTTACCTGATAGTGCAATGGAATTTTTAGATGGTTATAGAGGGTTGTATAAAGATGAGTTGTTAAGAAAAGAAATTTTTGGTACTTTAGAACTAGAGAAAGAACAAATGCCAATTATTAATGTACATTGTTTTTTCAAATGGGATCCTCATCAAACTGAACCAACTCAAGATGAAGCAAATGAATCAATGAGACAAAGAGTATCAATAAATTTAGGATTTGATATTAATATTAATGAATTAACTTTTCATAAAGTTAGAAAAGTATCACCAACAAAAACTATGTATTGTGTATCATTTAAATTACCTATAGAAGTAGCATTAGCATAATACATAATTAATATTCTAACTTTCCTTGAATACTTGACCAAAAATCTTTAATAAATTGTTCTTGACCTTCACCACCTCTAACAGCTAAATAAACTCTACAATCAACTTTTGGATCCCAATCACCTGGATTACCATGAACCATTCTACCACCAGCTTCTTCTAAAATAACCCAACCAGCACAAACATCCCATGCCCAACAACCACCTTCCCAATAACAATCAATATATCCAGTTGCAATATTACAAATATTTAATGCAGCACTACCTAAACTTCTAAATCCATGCATAAATCCACCTTCTTCTTTTGCTAAATAATCAAATGTATCTCTTTTAACTTTATAATTATGACCTGATCTATCAGCTCCCCATTCTATAGCTGCTAATGCACTTTGTAATTTTAATTCGGTTGAATTTGGTCTTAATGGTAATTTTTCATCATTTAAATATGATCCTTTACCTTTAATACCAGTAAACATTTGATTATAAAAAGGATTATAAACAACTCCAACAACTGGTTTTTTTTTATAAGTAAAACCTAATGAAATACAACTGAAAGGGAAAAAATGAATAAAATTAGTTGTACCATCAATTGGATCAACAATAAAAGTTGGATCATCTGTTAGAATAGTTTCACCTGGTTTATAACTTTCTTCACCAATAAATTTATAATTTGGATATTTTGTTGTTAATTCTTTTGAAACTAATTCTTCAACTGCTTTATCAATTTCAGTAACTAAATCAACTCCATTTTTTTTATCATCAAATGTAACTTTACCGGATTTGGATTTAATTAATTCTCCTGCTTTTAATGCAATATCAACTAAAAAATCTTTAATTTCTGTATAATTTGGTTCACTCATTATAATTTTTTGTTGTTGTTGTGTTGATGAAAAGAATGAAAAATATTATTTGCTACTTCTTTTGCTCGGCTCGCTCATGATCGGGATGGCATGGATTTTTCGGACTAGACCTAAAGAAGTAATTTGGGCTGTAACAGCCACTGAAAAATAGTACACCAGCCACAAAAAAATTGATCTACAAAATACATACAAAAAAAACGATTTATTAATTACTATACAAAACCTACCAGTAAAGCCCTTCAAAAAAAAAAAAAAAAATCCTGGTTTATAAAATCCCAATAATAAAACTAAAACAACCTAATAAGCTAATGCTTGTCTTAATTTCAAAGCAGCTTGATTCATAACTTGTCTATCAGCTTTTAAATCAACCAATTCATTAGTATTATCATTTAATTGTTCAATTGATGATAATAATTGTTTAGCTTGATTCATAACATGAGCATTAGCTTTATGTTTTGAAACTTTATCAGCTAATTTATTAACATTATTAGAAACTGAATGAATAACTGGTCTTAATTTATTACTTGTAGTAGTAGCAACTCGTTTCATTCCACGATTTTTAAAATTCATTGGGAATAATTTACCTCGAATTGGATAATATCCACCTGCTGCATATCCTCCACATCCACAACTTGAACATGGACAAACTGGAATTGGGAAAATACAACAATTCATTGAAACATTAAATAAAGCAGAATTGGATCCATCAATTGCATATTGTAATCCAGATAATGTTGAAGCTAATTCTTGAGCATTGTCACCTTTAGCTGCAGAGTTAATAGTAGCTAAAGTATGTTCATAAGATGACCATTGAGTTTCAGCTTGAGTTAAAGCAGTTTGAATATGTTCATTAATATCTTCTTTAACTGCTGCTGCATTGATAACAGTGATAGCTAAAGCAGTGATAAAAGTAGTTGAGAATTTCATTGTTTTTCGTTGCGTTCGTTTGATTAGGTCAATTGATTGATGAAGAATAAAAAATAGGAATTTATTAAGGCGAATTTTGACCCTTTTTATATTCAAATTTGTTGTACCTTTTTTGGCTTGTAGGTAAAGAATTTGTATCAGGTTTTATAAAACTTCATTTTAATAATTTGAGTAGTTATTTTGATCATCAATGCTGTGGAATAATTGCGGTTGTAGTGATACTGAAACATTTGTAGTTATAGCGAAACATAATACATTTCACCCGTGGCTTTTAATAGCTAGAAGAAATTCAAAATCTCAGTAAAAATTAGATGTAATTAGGATATCAAACAGCATCTCCACACGGGTACTGGATCAGTTTTAATTTCTACTATTTTAAAAATGGTATATAAATAGGTTTGCGGGTAATAAATGAAACATTTGTAAAATATGGCGAAACAATTCTTAAAAATTAATTTAAATTGGATTCTAAGCTAGTTACGGCCTTTGAATGGTTTCCGGTATATGTAATCAGCACGAATAGAAGAATCTGAAATCGGTAATCGTTATTAATAAAATTTCCATTCCATATGACAAGTCATAGATTCGAGTATTTAGGAACGGGTATATATTTGATACAAGATTCGAGATGTATTATGTTTCATCCTAAAATCCATCGGCTGTGTATATTTATGTACATGTGCACTGTTAACGTTGATAGATTGAGGAGTTTTTTTAATGGTATATATGTATTAAAAATAAACTTTAATTTTCGGCAACCCGGTCGACAATTTTTTGGCTATTATAGAAAGATTAAGTTTTTTTTCATCTCATCTCTTACCCAGGTAATATATGGATAGAAAAATATACCAATTAAAGTTTTGATTGCTTAAGTCAATATTGAGTAGTTAATATTTTTATGATAATTCTAATACCGTTGGCTTGACTAATTTACCTGTAACTTTACTAATAACCCATTGGAGCACTGTAGCTGCAGGCGGATTGGCAATATTGTTAATTGATCGATATTATAACTAAACATTTTTGTACATGTTTAATCACTCTAAACTATAAATCACGTTAAATGGCGAATCCCATGAAATATCAGGTACGTTTGGTGTTGCTCAAGTATATAATTGGTATATCCATTCATAAGCTATATTCTGAATAGAGTTTTCTGGTCAGATAATGAAAAAAAGAGGGACAATTTCTCCCTTGGGATTGATACATAGGTAGAGGCCAAATCAAAGTATATTAAACGTAAGCACCCTGCTGTTTTGATTTATAAGCACCAGACAGTATTCATTTAATTAATTACCATGTGTAAATCTATGCGTTATAAGCCATAGATGTACAATTGTACGCATGTCAGATGCTGTAGATATACTTTTACAGGGCTAGACGTCATACTATACCAAGTAACTACCAGGTAAATATATATTTAAATTGCCACTTTTACGTATTATTAAAGAAACATGACTGCCAATCAATTTATTAACTACAATCTATAGTAAAGTGAATTCTAAAAAGTAATTGCAACATATGTATCATGCCTCGTCATCTCGATCATCCCATCTCCATCCCATCAATACTTGAAAGGTTATACCTGGTACATCTTATGCATATTATCTACCAGGTATTCAAGCATTATGATCATAATTATAATCAAAGCCACAAATTATATTTTGTATTGCCTAATTGGGGATTTATTGTAACCTTATCTTATTTATTTTATTCGGATTTTTTATTATTTTTTTTATCTCAAACAAACACGACTCGGAGTTGTTTCAGATCATATTTATTGATGTTAGAGGACAAAAATATAACAATTTGAGATCAATTTAATGACAATTGCCACCAGAAAAGTATTTGTGTATATCCGTTTTATAATGAAACATCGGTTAAATAGTTCTGTTAATTTGGGTTTTGACTAATATTCCAACCGTAGCGGTTAACCGGTTATTTGTTAGTAGATATACTGTGGACCGGTATACAATATATTACATGCATATATACAACATTCAGAATATTTATATCAAATTATAACATTTTCTATCATTGCAATAGTAGCATAATAACTGGTTGGAGTATCTTTTTACCATACTTATTCTGTATCAAATTGTTTGTGTTGAATTAATAGTTGTTTATAATTGAATTAATTGGGACTAGAAATATATATAGTACAGCTAGCTAGTATACTAGAGCTCCTGCTATATAATATTACCTCAAGTTTGTTAAAGCGCTTGCCTCAAGCTAGCTCCCAGGTCATAAAATTTTGACATATTCAAAAAAATCTGAGCCATATGTTTATATTTGATTATAAGTGCACTACATGGGCTATTAATAATTAAGTGACAGTAGTTCCACCAGCCAACTTATCTTTATTGATAAAAGCGTTATCAGAGAGTTACAAGGGAGCTACATTATTGCCTGGAAAATACAGTAATTACTTAAGGGTTCAAGCTTAGGTTGAATTGATGTTTTTGGTGGGCAAAGTGGGGGAGTATCTTACTACATGTATTATTTTTACCAGATAGCTGCTATCTACATATTCTTTCGAATTGTTGATTAATTATCATATATAGCTTTTTATAAACAATATTGGGTAATATTATATATATACCTTGGTAATTTATGCAAACATTAGTATTGGCCAATGTACAATTATCCATAGACCAATTGCAAATCTTATAAATGTCATACGCTATCAATCGAGATCTTCGAATTACTGTAGTTTAAATTTCTTGGGTGTCAATATATATTGAGCTAGCCGCATACTCTAAATACAGGATATATGTATATATCAGATGTGTC
Source organism: Blastobotrys capitulatus (assembly GCA_030564325.1). Lineage (NCBI taxonomy): Eukaryota > Fungi > Ascomycota > Dipodascomycetes > Dipodascales > Trichomonascaceae > Blastobotrys > Blastobotrys capitulatus. Next base: position 13,922 of record JAJLUL010000142.1, on the reverse strand, counting down.
CTTTATAAAACATCCGTGGGCGTCTGAACCCATATATAACTTGCGAAAAATACCCCATTATACCATGGTAGAGTTGCACGAATTATTGTATACCATGCATGACTGGTAGACGGTACAAATTATTTGAACAAAGATAAAATCAACAAACAAGTGGAGGATATAAAACCTACATTTATGATGAAATTTTGTCCTAAGTTAGAGGTGATATGCCCATCTTTCAATCCATTTTTTTAAAAATTTGACTGATGATTCAACTTTAAAAAAAAGTCAAAGATTGATCAACACACTAGTCCTTATTAAAAAAATACGAGTGGGGTTAATTACGCTTAAGGCTATCGGAGCTTTTTTAGATCCGATATATTTATATCGGTTGGAGATGAGCTTCCATGTAAAGATTTTGCGGGGTAGAGTAGACTAGATGGAGGTATATTGATGGAAGAACAATAGATGTTTAGATGGCTGGATTCAACTAGTAATGTATACAACTTGGTATTTATATTTAAATGATCTAGAAAATATTGATTACAGGGTATATTGGTCGTATACATATATAATAGTGACGATTAATTAGCTTGGCCCATTAATTTGATCGCGATATATCATGGCAACAGCTTGTGTATATACAGTATATATCTATGTCGCTGTATGGTTGAAGTTCACATTTCAATTTAAATATAAAATATAGATATATATAAATAAAATATATATACAGTATATATATATCTAGATTTTAATCCTATGATGGAACATTCATAATATTGAAGCTTTAGAGTAAATTGAAGAGCTTGTGCCCATTTGCCCACCTTACAGATTGAATTTGTTTTATTATTTTAAATCATAATATGGATTTTATATGCGAAAATACGTGCTTATTATTGTTTACATATTGTTACTAGTAAGCTTTTACTGCTGATATACTAAATAGTTAGACTTCATTGATCTAGAGCTATATTAAATAGTAATCCAATAATATTATTGATTAATTTATGGTTCAAACAAAATTATCTAAACGATTATTTGATAATTAATTAATTGATATATATATGTATCTTATATCATGATGCATTGCTCAATCATTTCTAGTTAATGTCTATCTAATCTAGTGCCTTATTGTCTTCTAAGTATACCATTAACGCTTGTCATTCCATCTGCTAACAATTGCCAGGGATGGCTAACAAAAAATCAACCAGCTGTTAGCTACAGATTTCACCACTGCTGGCATATAAAGATTCTATACCAATGATGATTCTCACTAACAAATACAAGCTGACTAATTGATTAGCCTATTAGTTAAATATAACAACTTTTTAATATTTGAAATATACAATAGCTTAATTGTATACAGATCAGATATATCGATGCTCACATAATTAATACTGGTTATAAAAAAATGGTGTTACAGCTAGCAGCTGTCTGGTTATCCAGATTGATGTAGGCCTGACTAGTACAAATATACATACATGTAACTTCTTTTCCTTTGCAATTGATGGTATAATAAATCGATTGATCGATACTGATGTACTATAGCTAGTAATTTTCATACGTAATATATGTATACATCAATTGATAATATAATAATCGTAGATTCAGATTAGAATAACAATAAGGTACATACTGTATACATGTAGCACACACGCCTGGACCATCCTAGTATTATCTTAGCTTTACAGTTAATTCTGATACCCTGTATGTACCTTTGAACGCCATGCTACTACTGAAGTGCCATGGGCATGATCAGTAGTAGTGTCAATATTATATGATTACTGTACAAAACAGCTTATTAATATTGTGAGTATACTCTGTCTATAAATTGTTTATAAAAATCAACCATGAATATGTACAATTTAAAACCAAATGTCTATCCATGGCCAAGTTTTAATGTAATTCCCATCAGCCTCAAACCTCAAAATTTAGTAAATTATTAAGGCTTGAACTTGCCACTACTACTACTGGTACAATACGAACTAAGCGAGATTAAAAAAATTTTGTAAAAATGGGACGATAGTGTACTCAGAACCACGCTATGTCTTTGAAATTTTTTTTTAGCTTTAAGAGTCCCTTAAAAAACTTTGTACCAGGAGAGACTTAGTCTTAGTTAAAGCTACCCCATTTTTTTTTTTTTATTTCATTTAGAATGATATAATGAGTTTAAAACTCAAATGTTGGGCCATAAAGTATCATCAATCATTCTTGGAATGGTTTTCGAAGGAGCAAAATTATAATATATTAGAAAGAAGATATGCATGACATGGCAATTGCCATAATATGGCAAGGCTAATATTAATATTAGTACTGGTACATTCTCTTCTCCACCATTAAGATCACTTTAAGCAGAGGTAATAATTATCAGATGAACAATTTTCACAGGCTTTTCAATTCTTATAGAGAGAGAAAAAGCATTGGGGAGAATCCTTAATAAAGCATGAACATGATCGGAACCGTTAAAAAAGCCGAACTTTCTTAAGCAGTTGTAAGCTAGTAAAAACGGCTGGTGAATGCTTTATGCTTTGCTAACGAACCCCGTCTCCTAGGGAACCAACCAACAAATAACCGTGTGACACCACTTTTTGTAACCAATTTTTTTTTTTCTTTCCCACTTTTCAGAAAAAAAAATTATAGACGAAAAAAAAAAAAAAATAGGGCACCCCTCCTCCCCTTAATATATATTTAATCAACTTTTTTCTATTTTATATATAAACACCTGTCTTTTGCTATTCATCTTTTTCTCTCTCTTTTCTTTCTTTTCTAGTTCTTTTTTTTTTTTTTTTCTTTCTTGTTATTGATCTATTAGCATTTATTATCATTTATCAATAACTAACTATTCAAGAAAAAAATCTAAAGAATTGATTATTTATTTTCAGAAATACTTTCAACATAAAAAGTAAGGGTTAAAGTGGGAATTGATTTAATAACTATTAATAACCATTATATCTTCAAATTGATATAACAAAAGAACAACAAAATGGCAGTTGATACTCTAGATTTATTAGTATTAATTATTATTGGTGCAGCAACACTTGCATATTTCACAAAAGGTACACTTTGGTCAAAACCAGAAGTTGATAAATATGCTGGAGGATTAGGTGGTAATAAAATTATTGATTCAGCATCAAGAGATATTATAAAAAAATTAGAATCAACTGGTAAACAAGTTATTGTATTTTATGGTTCACAAACTGGTACAGCAGAAGATTATGCTTCAAGATTAGCAAAAGAATTAAGTTCAAGATATGGATTAAAAACAATGACAGCTGATGCAGAAGATTATGATTTTGAAAATTTAGATCAATTAGATGAAAATAAAGTTGCATGTTTTGTTATGGCAACTTATGGTGAAGGTGAACCAACTGATAATGCTGTACAATTTTGGGATTTTATTACTGGTGAAGATGTTCAATTTGAAAGTGGTGATTCTGAATCAAAACCATTAAAAAATTTAAATTATGTTGTATTTGGTTTAGGTAATAATACTTATGAATATTATAATTGGGTTGGTAGAGAATTAGATAAAACTTTACAACGATTAGGTGCTCATAGAATTGGACCATATGGTGAAGGTGATGATGGTAAAGGTACAATGGAAGAAGATTATTTAGAATGGAAAGAACAAGTTTTTAATCAATGGGCTAAAGAAAAAAATTTAGATGAAAGAGAAGTTGTTTATGAACCAAGTTTAGAAGTTGAAGAATTAGAAATTTGTGATGATTATTATGTTGGTGAACCAAATTCTAAACATAAATTAGATGAATTAAATGGTCCATTTAATTCAAATAATCCTTATTTAGCATCAATTACTGAAACTAAAGAATTATTTAATTCAAATGATAGAAATTGTATTCATGTTGATTTAGATATTAGTGGTTCTGGTATGAAATATACAACTGGTGATCATTTAGCATTTTGGGCTCAAAATAGTGATATGGAAGTTGAAAGATTTTTACAAGTTTTTGGTTTATTAGATAAAAAAGATTCAATTATTGATGTTAAAACTTTAGATCCAACTGCTAAAGTTCCATTTCCTGTTCCAACTACTTATGATACTGTTGTTCGATATTATTTAGAAATTAATGGTCCAGTTTCAAGACAATTTTTATCATTAATTAGTCCTTTTGCTCCAAATGAAGAAATTAAATCTAAAGTTCAATTATTAGGTAATAATAAAGAAGAATTTGCTAAAGAAGTTACAACAAAATATATGAATGTTGGTAGATTATTAAGTCAATTATCAAATGGTATTCAATGGACTAATGTTCCATTTGCATTTATTATTGAAAATATTAATCATTTAGTTCCAAGATATTATTCTATTTCATCATCAAGTATGTGTAATAAAGAAAAAATTAGTATTACAGCAGTTGTTGAATCAATTAAACCAGAAACTTCAGATCATGAATTAAAAGGGGTTGTTACAAATTATATTTTGGATATTAAAAATGCTTCATCTGGTACTAATCGATCAGTTACTTATAATATTGATGGACCAAAATCTAAATATTCATCAAATTTAACTGGTTCATATAAAGTTCCAATTCATGTTAGACATTCAAATTTTAAATTACCATCAAATTCAAAGAAACCAATTATTATGGTTGGACCAGGTACTGGTATTGCACCATTTAGAGCATTTATTCATGAAAGAGCAAAACAAGCAGCAAATGGTGTCCCAGTTGGTAAAGCGTTATTATTTGCAGGTTGTAGAAGATCAAATGAAGATAATTTATATTCTGATGAATTTGAAAAATTTAGTATTAATCATAAAAATGATTTGGAAGAAGGTGAAACTTATAATGAAAATAATTTCTTACAAGTTATTAATGCTTTTAGTAGAGAAGGACCAGAAAAAGTTTATGTTCAACATCGAATGGAACAAAATGGTGAATTAGTTAATAAATTATTAAAAGAAGGAGCATTTTTTTATGTTTGTGGTGATGCTCAAAGAATGGCAAGAGATGTTCAATCAACTTTAAGTAAGATTATTTCACAACAACGGGATATTCCGTTAGAAAGAGCTGAACAAATTGTTAAAAATATGAAAGTTCAAAATACTTATCAAGAAGATGTTTGGTAATGGTTTTTTTTTTCTGGTATTAATGAAATTTTTAATGAGAAATAGATTTGTTTTGTTTTTGGCTTTTCCTTTTTTACGTGTAAAATTATATATATTTAATAACCTTTTAATAAAAAATTAATGAGAGATGGTGATTTATTGTAGAATAGAGTAGGTGTATTAGTTGAATTGAATTGAGTTATTGTTGATAAACTTTATTAATTCCAAACTGTCCATAATGTATCGGATAAACTTGAAATATTTTTAAAGTTAGTAGAAAGTAATTAATTTCGGTCAATTTTTTATTATTGAACAATTGAATAGCCTTGATTAGATTGATTTACTATTATAGTTTTAGGTTCTGTTATTAACTAGTTTACTGTATCATTTAATTAATATTAGTTGATGGATAGTTAGTCTATATCGAAACCATTCTAATCGAAATTAAAAGAATTTTAGGTCCATAAGTATTATATTTAAGCATGTCGGTGAATTATTAAACACGCTAGAAGCCATCTTAACACCGCTTGAGCACTCACTAACTACTAACTAGCGCAAGGCATCGATCGGGGGGCGGCGCGGCGGGGTATGAAATTTCTTTACCACTAAAAAAACTAAGTGTTTATTTTGGTCGCAAAAAAAAAAAAAAAAAGCACAAATTTTCTAATTATTGAAACACGCTTTTTTTTTTTTTTTCTCTCACATTTTTTTTTTCTTCTTCTTTTTCTCATTCATTGTATATTTATATCAACATTGGACTGACTCGACATAACAAAAAAAAAAAAAATAAACAATCAACGTAATACTCCAAACAGAATATTAAAGAAACCAAAATCTGCATTTATATTATTTATTTTTAGTTTAAAGAAACAAAGTAATAACAGTTTTAAAAGAGGAATAAAAAAAATACATTTTTACTGTTATTTTACTCTCTTTTTTGCGTTTGATTATACCTTTTTTCAATTATAAAAAAGTATATTCAATATCTGTTGTATTTTTAGCATTTTAAAATTCAAAAAAATCTATTTATTATTAAACATTATTCAATTTTAGAATAATACTACCAAAAATACCAAAATAATTTATATTTAAAAAAACAACGTACAGAAGTACAAAAAGTCTAACAATAATAAACAAAACTAATCAAAAGTTACTAAAAGTTCCTGTTTCTTTGCTTGTATAATATCAATTAATTAAAAAAAATTAAACAAATCGAGTACTGTTTGGAGTCCATTTAGACGTGTTTTTTTTTTTTTTTTTTATCAATCATCGAGAAAAAAATATCAACATTGAGACAATTATATTAACCAAAAAAAAAATAAAAACGAGTAGAACAAATATCAATCAAAACAAAACAAATAAAACAAAATGGAAGCCAATGGTCTAAGCCAGATCATATCAGCACTCCAAATATTGCATTCTTCTGGTAGTTCAAATACCCAAAGACGAGAAGTACAAAGTGTGAGTAAATACAAAAAAAAAAGAGTAAATTACTAATAATAAACCCTAGTTTCTAGAATCACTGAAAGAGAATGATGATGCTCCATTATGGGGATGGCAATTAGCATCAGCAAATAACAACAATGATAACATTGTTAGACATTATGGATTAAGTTTATTACAACATGCAATTAATTATAAATTTCCAAATTATGATAATGATAAAAGAAAAGCAATTAGATTATGGGTTCAAGGATTAGGATTTGAAATTACAAATAATGATCCTCATTTTATTAAAGAAAAAATTGCAAGTTTATGGGTAGCAGTTGCAAAAAGAATGTGGGGTTTTAGTGAAACTAATCAACAAAGTGATGATTTAAGATGGGTTGAATTAGATCAAACATTAAATGATTTATGGAATAAAAATCAAGAATCAAGAGAATTTGTTTTAAGTTTTTTTAGAACATTATTTGAAGATATTTATGTTTTGGAAGATATAATTGCATCAGAAAGATCAAGTATATTAACTGCTATATGTATGGAAGTTGTAATTAGTAGGAATGATTTAGAAATTAGTTATGATGAAAGATCTGAATCTTTAAAAAAATTAAAATATGGTAATGAAGGTTGGTTAAATAAATGGACTTTTGCTTTAAATGATTCTTTAAAAAATAATAATATTAATTTTAGTTTATTAATTATGGAATGTTTAAAAACTTGTTTTGATTGGATTTTACCAATGTCAATTAGAACATCAGGAATTTTGGAAGTTTTAAGTATTGCATTAGCAACTAATGATGTTAATATTAAAATTTTAGCAACTGATTGTTTACAATCATTATTATCAAAAAATTATAGTAAAACTGATGATTTTAATTCTGTAGTTGGTGCAGTATTTTCATCTGATGGTATAAGATTATTATCAAATGTTTATGATAATATTCAATTAAATATTAATGATGATGATTTTGATGATCAATCATATTCTTTAATTAAAAAAATTGTTGATTTAATTGTTGGTATGGGAGAATATTTAAGTACTAGATCAAAATTATCTGAAGAATCTGCTGATATTAATGGTTATTTAAATTTAGTATTAAAAACTACTCAACATGATTCATTAGTTGTATCAGGTTATTCATTACAATTTTGGTGTTCAGTTTTAAGAGTTGATAAAATTGTTGGAGGTAGAGATAATGTTATTGATAGAATTTGGCCATCATTATTACAAGTTACTTCAAATAGATGTTTAAGATATGAAGATGTTAATGAAGAACATGTTAGTAAAAAATTTTTAGAAATTGATTTTGATTCAACTCAAGAAATTCAAACTTTTTTAAGTAATTATAGAAAATTTGTTGAAGATATTATTAGATTGGGGGTTTGTAATAAACCAGTTGAATCATTAACTTGGTTAAAAAATAATATGGATAATTTTTTTAATAATACTTTAGAAGGTCAACAAGCATTAAATAATCCAAAATTAATTTATGAAGGTAATCCAAGTTATTATATGGGTTATTGTCAATTAAGAGTATTGGATGCTTCATTAAGAGGTGTATTAAGATGGAAATTATTATATCATAATTGTAATTTAGATTTAGAAAATGATATTATGAATATTATTAAAGATTGGTGTCCAAAAATTGTTAATATGCCAATTCAAGATCCTCAATTATTAAGAAAATTTATTCAATCAATTGTTCAATTTGCACCAGTTTTAAAAGGTTCAAATTCAAATGATTTATTATTTATGATTTTAGAAAAAGTTTTAACATGTTGTACAATTAATTATCCAAATACTACTGATAATGAAGATGATAAAGAATTAATAAAAGATTTAAGATCAAGTTGTGGTATTGAATTAAATAGATTAGCTTATATGATTCCACAAGATTTGATGCAAATTTATGATGATTTAGAAAATGTTATTGGAAATATTTTAAATAATAATGATTTATCAGAACATGAAGTTGTTGCATTTAAATCTTTTTTATTAGTTGTTAGTCAAAGATCCCAAATGCCAAATAGATCAGAAAAATTTTCAAAAATTGTTGATCCTGTTTTACAATCATGGAGTGATCCTGATACAATGAGAGGTTTAGCAGATTTACAATGGTTTATGGCAAGAGTTGGAATTGTTAAAATTGCAGAATATTTTAGATCAAGAGGTGTTACAGCAAATACTGATTTATTAAAAACTCCAATGGATGATGTTGGTAAAAAATTAAAACAAGAATTAAGATCAAGTTGGAGTGCAATTTTCCCAATTCGTCCAACAAGAATTTTTATTCAATATACAATTGAAAAAGTTTCACAAAATAGTGTTGAATTTCAAGATTTATTAAATTTATGGAAACCAAGAATTCAACCAATTTTACCTCATATATTACAATTAACTGCTCAAATTGAAGCATATCATAATCCAGCAAATTGGGTTGATTTACCACCAGAAGTTCAATCTTTTGTTAAATATAGTACTCAAGAAAGATTTTGGCAAGTTGGGGTATCAACTCAAACAAGAGATGAATTTGTTGAAGATAATATTCATGCAATGAATACTTTAAGAGATTTTGCTGATTCTGTTGGTCATATTATTAGATATACAAGAGAATATTGTTTTTTAACTTTAGGATCAATTAGTCAATTAGGTGATACATTATATGAAGTACCAAATATTGCAACTAATTTATGGAATGCTTTAGCAGGAGATTCTGAAGGTATTACATCTCATGCTTGGAGACATATGATTAGTTTATCATTAAGAAATATTATAAAAAATTGTCCAACAAGATATGTTAGACCATTTATGTTGGAATTTTTACCACCAGTTTTAACTAAAATTGATACAATTTTAATGAATAAATGGGAAAAAATTGAAAAAAATGGTTTACAATTACAAGGAGGAGAAGAAGATAATAATGAAAATTTAAGTGATGAATTAATGGAAGAACATTTATTAAGACAATTAACTGCAATAGTTGATAGAATGTTAATTGATTTATCAGGACAACATGGTACAAAAAGTAGTAGTAAAGAAGCATGGGGAGATGAAAGAATTTTACATGATGTTGTATTGGAAGAAAAAACTATTTTGGCACCATTTTTAACAATTTGTACACATATTTTATCAATTAAAGATGTTAGATGTTCATTTAATGTTGCATTAATTTTAAGAAATATTGTACCAAGAATTTTAGGTAATGATAATGATGTTGATAATTTTTTATGTCATAATTTAATGTCAACTTGTTTATTAATTATACAAAATCCTTATTTTAAAGATGTTCATAATGAAGCAGGGATTTTGGTAGTAACTATTTATAAAGCATTAAGAACTAATAATAGTAATATTAATAATGAAGAACCATTAAAAGTATTATCAAATGCATTACCAAAAGCAACAAGAGAAGATTTTATAAATTTTGAATCTAAAATTATTGAACATAAAAGTCAAAGACAACAAAGAGGAGTTTTATTGGATTTTATTGTTAGAATGAGTTTAAGTACTGATAATCAAGAAAATGAATCTGAAATTAGAGCAAAAGCTTTAAAACAACAAAAATTAGCAAAAGTTAATGAAAAAAATAAATGGTTAAGTAAAAATGGTACAAATGGGACAAAAGGTAATTTAATGGATGAAGAAGGTTTAGAAAATAATGCATTAAGTGGATTGTTTGGAGATTGATAATTAAAGAATTTTATCAAAAAGAAATTTTTTGTATCTATAGAGTAATATTTAAAAATCTATTTAATCTAATTGTATAATGTTTTGTTCTAACTAAATTTGGTGATATAGCCTTATTTGATCTAGTTGTCTATTTGATCAATTTGATCTGATCTCCGAAGTATTTTCCTGCATGATCTAATTAATAATCGCGTGAGTCAAAATGACTTGGATGAAAATTTCTTCCCAATTGATTAGTAAAAATCAAACGATAAAAAATACTAATCACTAAACATCATCACAACACAAAGTTAGTATAGAGTAAAATGTCACTTGGTAAAATCCTATGTTTACATGGTTTTGTTCAAAATGGACCATTATTTGCAAGAAAATCTAGTGGAGTTAGAAAAGCATTAAAAAAATTAGGTTATGAAACTGTTTATTTAACAGGACCAGTAACAGTATCAATTGCAGATTTACCATTTGATGTTAATGTTAATTCATTAGGTGGAGATACAAATGAAGAAAGTTCAATGAAATCATGGTGGCCAAATAGTGAATCATCACCAGATTATTATTCATTAAAACCAGCATTTGAAGAAATTACAAAATGTATTGAAGAAAATGGTCCATTTGTTGGTGTATTAGGTTTTAGTCAAGGTGCTGGTTTAGCAGGTATATTATGTCAAATGATTCAAAATTTACATTCAAAACAAAATAAATTAAAATTTGGTATATTTTATTCTGGTTTTAGAGTTAAACCTGATCAACATCAACATTATTATGATAATAAAATTGATGTTAATACTTTACATGTTATTGGAAGTTTAGATACAGTTGTTAGTGAAGAAAGAATTATGTGGTTATATGATAGTTGTTTAGAATCAAAAAGAACTAAAATTGTTCATCCTGGTGGTCATTTTGTACCAAATGGTAGAGATATGGTTGATAAATTGATTAATTGGATTCAAATGGTTACAAAGGAGGAGGATGAAGATAAGCAGGAAGATAAAAAAGAATTAGAAAATGGTAAAGTTGATAAAAAAGATGATAATAAAGATGATAAAAAAGATGAATGGGATGATTTTGATAAAATTGGTGGATTATAGATATATAGAATTAGAATAGACAATTATAAATAATTATAGAGAACTTTTGTATACTGGTCTTGATGATAGTGTCTAAGTGAACTTTTGCGTGCGCTTGAAAAAGGGCCCTTACACGCACTTGAGTCTTCACCAGCTTAATGTGATACGGCTTGAACATTTTGAAAAAAAAAAAAATTCCCAAACACACATTTTTTTTGTAAGTTTTTTTTCATCACTTTTAATCGTCATCATCACAACACAAGATACAATACAATGACAAGTGATCCTAATTCACTATCAATAATAGACATAAATGATGAAATTCTACTTCACACATTCAACTATATCCATGATTTTCATCAATTAATTGCAATATCACAAGTTTGTACAAGATGGAGAAATTTAATAATTGAAAATGATGAATTATTTAAATCATGTATACCCAATGTTTCAAAATTATTAGAAACTAGAATGGATATTGATAAAATAGATGATAGAAGAATTATAAATTCAAGAGGAATGTATTATAATTGTTGTATTAGATATTATAGAATTGTTAAAAATTTTAAACCAAAAACATTATCATATATTAATATTAAAGATGCAAAATTACCATCAATACATAAAATTCCTGGTAATTTAGGTGTTATTGATAGACAATTACAAACTTTTTCAAATTTTGATCAAAAAATTTGGGTAAATACTAATGTTGGTAGATCATCAGGTAATGTTTTTATGGTTCATTCATCAACAACTACTAATAAAGATTCTAAACCCTCATTTATTAGAACAAAAATTGATTTATATAATGAAATTTTTGATATAGAAAAAATTGATTTAAAAAAATATAAAAATGATTTGGAAGAAATTAATGTTGGAGAATTTAAAAATGGTGATTTATTATTAAAAGCTTTAAAAACAGATTATGATGATTTTTTTTTAGGTAATAAAAAAATTAAAGTTGGTAATGAAAATTTTATTTATAGAAAATTAAAACATATTGATAATGAACAATTATATTTATTAGAACCTTTAATTGAAAAAAATAATAATTCAAAGAATGGATTATTAAAATATGTTTTAATATTTATTGAAAATGAAAAAATTTCACATAAATATATGATTAAAACTCCAATACCTCCATTACCATTATTAAAAGAAAAATGGTCAACAAAAAATAATAATCATGATTTTACATTATTTGGTTCAAAATGTTATTTAACTTTTAAACAAGATATAATTACTTGTTATTCATTACCATTAAATTCAATAATTTCAAAATTTCCTGTTTTACCTCAAACAACAACTCAACCATTAACTAATATTCATTATAAAAGATCTTATGCAATTGCTTGTGGTCATTTATTATGTTTTGATGGTTGTTCAACTACTTTATATTCAATAAGATTAGAACCATTAAATTATAAAAAAGAATCAAATTGGATTCCAATTTTACATATTGATCCATGTTTTAGTTCAAGTTTATCAGATTCAGTATTAAATGGTGTAAATTTTTATTTATCTGATGTTGAATTTTCTGATAATAGATTTATTCAAATTCATGGTACTATAAAATTACCATCTCCAATGTTTTTTATTATTTTATATGATATGTTTGATGAAGGAAATGGTAATAATAATAATAATAATAATAATACAAGATGTTATGGTTTATTACCTGATAATTCAAAAAATCCTTTAAATGTTTCTGATATTAATAATAAAAAAATTTTTAATAATTTAAAATCTAATGTTATTGATATTGAAAAATCTACCTGGGTTGTTGATAATTCTGGTGAATTGATTGTTTTAAGTGATCATTTATTTTATAGATTATGGAAAGGTTATGAATCAAAAAATTTGGTTGGTAGTGTTCCTTTATCAAGAATATTGGCAAAGTAACATCAAAAATTTTTCATGATGATTCTTTCTAGCAAAGTGTTATCATTAGTTTGATATATATAGTCTATTGTTTATTTATTTATAAGAGAAATATATTTTCTGTATTTTTTTTTTTTTTTTTCATTATTTAAGATTTGTTTTTTTTTTTTTTTTTTTTTTTTTTTTTTTTTTTTTTTTTTTTTTTTTTTTTTTTTTTTTTTTTTTTTTCAATTGATTGAGGTATTGTTGGTCCTGTTAGTTTTTGGGTAACTGACTTATCCTAGAGTAATTTTTCACAAACAATTGATATCAGATAGTAACTAATAGATGTAAAAAAAAAGACTTCATCTCATCATCATTGATGAAAATTTCCAGAAAAAAAATGAGAAATAAAAAAGAAATACGCCGTAGGGGAATCGAACCCCTCTCGCAGGCAAGCTTTTGTACACTTCGTTTAGAAGCGTGGGTACTGGAAAGCCCGAATCATAGCCACTAGACCAACGGCGTTTCGAATTCCGATAAAATTTTGTACTACCTTGACAGTATATATAGTGCAAAATAGGGCCTTGGCCGCCGCGATTTTTAGCCAAAAACAACAACAATGCAAAAGAATCAAGAAAATGTGCTTGTGAAGGTAGAGAAACGATTGAACATGTTATTAAAGAGTGTTCATTATTAGATGCACCAAGAGAAGAGTTAAAAAAGATCAGTCCAACTTTGGATTTTAAACTATTATTAAATTCAGAAGCAGGAATCTCAGCAATGATTAAGTTTATTGAAAGTGACAAAAGGTTTAAAT